>JABUQX010060084.1:22500-27500 GCA_015478945.1 Trachelipus rathkii | reverse complement strand
TTAGTATGCTTTTGTTTTACTGCTTTACTGCTTTAACTCATGTTTTACTGCTTTAACTCATGTTTTACTGCTTTAACTTATATGTTTTACTGCTTTAACTCACATATTTATTAACATTACATACCTTAAAGAGGTAAATCAGTAAATCAATAGAGATGTTACTACACCTAGGGGGATTAGTAATGCTTTTTTACTGCTTTACTGTTGGTAAACTTATCATGTTTTACTGCTTTAACTCATGTTTTACTGCTTTAACTTTCTGCTTTACTGCTTTAACTCATATATTTATTAACATTATGTTTTTTATTTTGTTTTAATACTTTTTATTTATTTTATTATTATTTTTATTTATTTTTATTATTATTATTATTTTATTTTTATTTATTATTATACTTAGTGTTATTTACTTCATGCCTATTGTTATTATTATTAGAACACACATACACAACACACACACGACACACACACACACACTTTATACACACATTCACTATGACACTATATGACACACATTCACTATGACACTTACATTATAACCCCATAGACACCTACATTTACACTTATACACACATCCTGATTGACAACTTATACACACATTGCACTATGACACTTTACATTTACCCATAGAACACTTACATGTACACTTTACACACACACACACTCACCACACACAGATTACTTACACTCACACACACAGATTTACTTACACACACACAGATTAACACAACACAGATTTACTTACACACACACAGATTACTTACACCACACACAGATTTACTTACAACACAAACTCACTTACACATATAACGTATAATTAATTAAAACAATTTTATGTTTTTATTAAACACGTACATTTATATTATCATTCAAATATTTATTAAAATTATTTCAAAGTTTCTTTAAACTTCTATAATAAATCAATCAATCATTATATTTGAACAAAGAATTTATTATTTAACTGTTAATACTTTTTGTTATAAATTTTATAACTATCAAGTTTAAAATAATTTTTACTAAAAAATTTTATTGAAATTTTATTAAAAAGATATATTTTACGTACCTTAGAAGCAATAAATCAGTAAATCAGTAAGGGCAAAGCCCCTAGCACCCCTCTACACCAAGCTATGGCACGTTTTGTTCTATTTGACTTACTGCTTTACATCATCTTTAGCTATGTAATAAGTATGAAAATAACAAAATAAGTTCTTCTTGTTAACATAACATGTATTTTATCAAAATCATTCTAATTTTTATTTAAAAATAACAATTATTCACTTACATTAATTATTCGCTCGATGTGAACTGAAAATATTTCAAAGTTTTTTAAATTATTTCGATTTTCTTATTATTATTATTATTATCTATGTACATTGAACAATCAATCACGAGAAAACACAACAACCCGCACTCCTTAGCAGATACGAAACTGACCTCTCGCTCTGTAAAAAGTGTTGAAATAACTACTTTAGGTCTAAATTTAGAATAATCCTTTTTGTACCCTGGGGCGATTTAGGCCTAATTCCCGGTCAAAATATATTTCAAACTGACCTTTTTTCTGTAAAATGTGCTGCAATAACTACGTTAGGCCTAAAATTTCAGGTATAAATTTAGATTAAACCTTGTTGTACCCAGGCTGATTTAAGCCTAATACTAGGTCAAAAGGGTAATTCCAGTATAACAAGAATCATTGTTATTTATTAAAGATATTTCAAATGAAAACATGCTGGATCGGTAAGATCCTTTAAGCAGATAAGAAGAAAGTTTTCCTTACTTGTGATTGGACGGAGTAATCTTTATCTCTATATGCCTCGTATGTGAATGGTCGAGAATTATTTTATAGCTTATTAGGTATGAAAAAACAACCTAGGACATAACCTGGATCTTACCTAAGATTGGGCTAAACTTACATGTAAATATTTATTTAAGAAAGTAAAATTAAGGATAATAAAAACTTACTATATAATTAGAAATTTAATAATCATATCTCACAATGATATATATATAATATATATTATAATATATATATATTATATTAATATATTATATATATATATATATATAATATATATATGATATATATATATAATATAATATATTATATATTATATATATTATATATATATATGTATATATTATAGATATATATATATTGTAAGATAATGATATTAAATTTCGTAATTATATAGTTTATATTTTATTTATCCTTATTTTTACTTTCTTAAATAAATATTAACATGTATGTTAAGAGTTTAAATCACAGGTAAGGCTTGGGATATGAAAAAACATGTTTTCGCATACCCTAAAAGCGATAAAAAATAATTCTCGACCGAATCACATACGAGGTTCATATAGAGATTAAGAATTACTCACGTCAATCACAAGTAATGAAAACATTTCCTTCTTACCTCTTAAAGAATCTTACCGATCCAGCATGTTTCAGGTTGAAATAATTTATAATAACAATTGTTCTTTCTATACTGGAATTACCTTTTGACCTAGTATTAGGCTTAAATCAGCCTTGGGATACAAAAAGGTTTATCCTAAAATTAGGCCTAAATTTAAGCCTAACGTAGTTATTGCACCACATTACAGAAAAAGGTCAGTTTGAAAGATATTTTGACCTGGAATTAGGCCTAAATCGCCCCGGGATACAAAAAGGATTATCCTAAATTTAGACCTAAAGTAGTTATTTCAACACATTTTACAGAGAGAGGTCAGGTTCGTATCTGTAAGGAGTGCGGGTTGTTGTGTGGTTTTCTCCGTGATGGATTGTCCAATGTACATAGATAATAATAATAATAATAAGAGAAAAATCCGAAAATATTTAAAAAACTTTGAAATATTTTCAAAAGTTCACATTCGAGCGAATGTATAAAATGTAAGTGAAGTAATTTGTTATTTTAATAAAAACTTTAGAATGATTATATAATACATTTATATTAACAGAGAAGAACTTATTTTGTTATTGTTATACTTACATAGCTAAAAGATGATGTAAAGCAGTAGGTCAATACAAAAAGTGGCATAGCTTGGTGTAGAGGGGTGCTTGGGGCTTGCCTAATAATTTACTGAATTTATTGCTTTAAGGTACGTAAAATATATCTTTTTAATAAAATTTCATAAAATTTTAGTAAAAATTATTTTAAAACTTGATAGTTATAAAATTTATAAACAAAAAGTATTAACAGTTAATAATAAATTTTGTTCAAAGATAATGATTGATTTATTATAAAGTTTGAAGAAAACTTTGAAATAATTTTAGTTATATTTGAATGAGTAATATAAATGTACGTGTTTAATTTTAAAAACAAAAATGTTTTAATAAATTATACGTTATATGTGTAGTGAGTGTGCGTGTGTGTGTGTGTAATAATCTGTGTGTGTGTGTAAGTAAATCTGTGTGTGTGTAAGTAAATCTGTGTGTAAGTAAATCTGTGTGTGTGAGTGTAAGTAAATCTGTGTGTGTGTGTGAGTTTGTGTGATTGTGTGTGTGTGTGTAAGTGTAAATGTAAGTGTCTATGGTTAAATGTAAGTGTCATAGTGAATGTGTGTATAAGTGCTCATTTTGTACGTGTGGATAAGTGTAAATGTAAGTGTCTATGGTTTAATGTAAGTGTCAAGTGAATGTGTGTATAAACAAAAAAAAAAAAACAAATGCTTGTCATGAGTGAATGTGTGTATAAGTGTAAGTGGGTGTGTACTGTGTGGTGTGTGTGTGTGTGTATTGTGTTCTAAATAATAATAACAATAGGCATGAAGTAAATAACACTAAGTATAATAATAAAATAAAATAAAAATAATAAAAATAAATAATAAAAATAATAAAAATAATAATAAAATAAATAAAAAGTATTAAAACAAAATAAAAAACATAATGTTAATAAATATATGAGTTAAAGCAGTAAAACATATGAGTTAAAGCAGTAAAACATGAGTTAAAGCAGTAAAACATGAGTTAAAGCAGTAAAGCAGTAAAACAAAAGCATACTAATCCCCCCTAGGTGTTAGGTAACATCTCTATTGATTTACTGATTTACTGCTTTAAGGTATGTAATGTTAATAAATATGTAATGTTATGTAATGTAATGTAATAAGTAATGTTAATAAATATGCAGTAAAACATATAAGTTAAAGCAGTAAAACAGTAAAACAAAAGCATACTAATCCCTTTGGGTGTTAGGTAACACCTCTATTGATTTACTGATTTACTGCTTTAAGGTATGTAATGTTAATAAATATGTGAGTTAAAACAGTAAAACATATAAGTTAAAGCAGTAAAACATGAGTTAAAGCAGTAAAAGCAGAAAGTTAAAGCCAGTGAAAACAAGTAAACAAAAGCATCTAATCCCCCTAGTGTTAGTAACACCTCTATTGATTACTAATTTACTGCTTTAAGATGTAATGGTAATGTTTTTAATAAAAATTTCGTACAATTGTATTAAAATTGTTTTATATATCAGACACTCTGTTTTTCTTCTTACATACAATTTGTAAAAAATTTATAATTTAAAAAGTATTAAGTAAAAAAATATAAAAGATTGTCTGTTATGAGTTACAGTTTTAGGTTCGCGAAAATGTTTTTAATAAAAATGTTTAAGTATGAAATAAAAATGAATGACTCATAGTATATTTGAAAAGAAATTCTTTGAAATGTTTAAGTATGAAATAAAAATGAATGACTCATAGTATATATATTTTTCATTCGTGCGGGGATATTGCGCCTGCGGGGCGCACGCGGCGGGCGGTAAATATGCGCCTGCGGGCCGCACGCGGCGGGCGAGGTAATATTGCCGCTGCGGGCACGCGGCGGGCGGGACGCGGCGGGCGGATTCGTGGGCCTTCACGCGGAGGGATCATCAGCCTTTCACGTGGTGGGCCACGCTACCCGCTGTGGTTAGCTTATGATCTAGGGGAAGACATTAATATTAACTCTGTTCTTTGGTGTAGGGTAGAGATTGAAGCCATCAAAGAGATTTTCATCAAAGATGAATCAATCAAAT
>JABUQX010060084.1:0-15000 GCA_015478945.1 Trachelipus rathkii | reverse complement strand
AGGTGTCCTATACCTTTGCCTGTGATTACATTAGATCGGGTGAATGGGCTCCTGAAATCTATGAACGTAAGGAAGGTGGGTTTCCCGTATGGCATTCCTCCCCAAGTTTTGAGGAAGTTTGCTTCCGTGCTGGCCCCTCCCCTCGTTCAACTATATTCTCTATGTTTCAATACTAACTCTTTTCCTCAGTGTTGAAAGCAAGCACATATCCAACCTATTCCGAAAAAAGGAAGCCGCTTGATCCTTCTAACTATTGCCCTATAGCTTTTACTTGTATTTTATCTTTGAAACTCTTCTCAACTTTCATTTCTTAAATCATCTGTTATCTCATTCACTTCTTTCCGATCGCCAGTATGGCTTTTGGCGCTCGAGGTCTACTGGCGATATACTTTCCTATCTAACAGATTTATGGTTTTCCGCCCTTAGGAACTACGGGGAGACTTGTGTGGTGGCGCGTGACATATCCAAAGCATTTGACCGGGTATGGCACGCGTCACTACTCTCCAAGCTCCCCTCTTTTTAGCTTACTCCTTTGCTTTGCTTACTTATGTCTAGTTTTCTTTCAAATCACTCAATATCGGCTGTTGCTGATGGGGCTACTTCTTTTTTTTTGTCAATAGTGGTGTTCCTCAGGATTCTGTCTTATCTCCTACTTTATTCCTACTTTTCATTAATGATCTTCTCAACTGTACATCTAACTTTATCCACTCATATGCCGATGACCTGACCCTTCATTTTTCAACTCATTTCAATTCAGCTCCCTCTTTTACTTCTAGAATTGCCTCTCATCTTAATCTTTCCGATTCTATTCTCGCTGATCTGGATAGAATTTTCGGGTAGGGTCGTCTCAACCTTGTGAAATTCAATTCTTTAAAAACCCAACTTCTACAAATCTCCATCTCTAAAACACCTAACTTTCCTATCTCTTTCGATGGTTCTCTCGTCTCTCCTGTTGACAATTTAAACATCCTTGATCTTAACATAAATAAAAAAATGTCTTGGAAACCTCACATCTCAACGGTTGATATGGCGGTCTCAAAGAAACTGGGAGTTCTGTTTAAACTACGAGACTTTTTTTCTCTTATCCGTTACTTCAGCTTTACAAGGATATCATCTGCCCTTGTATGAAGTACTGCTCTCATATCTGGGGGGCTCTGATTTCACTCGTCTTTTCCATAGGGTCAAGTCAAAGGCCAAAAGGTTTATAAACTGTTCTGTACTTTCCAGTTTACTTGACTCTCAATCTTTGTGCCGTGATGTTGAATTTTCGAAGATACTACTCTAATTTTGAAGAACTTGTTCAACTAATAAACATATGTACACCAAAGTGCATATGTTTGTAGAAACTTTGACTATATCATTGCGACTTCTTTCCACCGTCGGGATATAAATCTTCTCTAGCCTCAGTAGAAAGAAGTGACAATGATAGGGGAAGTGAAAGAATACTTTTCCGTAAATCTGTCCCATATTCTCCAATTTCTCTTCAAACTAGACTTCATGCAGTGGCAGCACGAATTCATTTGTCCGCCGACCTTCCGACCTTAATGCCTGCTCGATCTACTTGGCTCCGAGTAGTGAGTTTACTAAGGTCGACTTAGCTGATCTTTTTAAGCAGCCCCCTACTCCGGTTGTTATACTAGGAGACTTCAACCTCAGCCTTTCCTTATGTGGTGACTCTCATCCTTGTAGATTTTCTAAAATCTCTTTCCTTGGGATTTCTTAAAACAGGACTCCCTACATATGAACTTTAGATACATACTTCTACCCTTATTGATATTTCATTTTGCTCCCATTCTCTTATGGATCAATTTACCTGGTAACGCTTTGATTATTTATACGGCAGTGATCATTACCCAACAGATTTAAACGAGATTGTATCGAGTTCAATGTTAAAATCTAACTCCTCCTGTTGTTATGACCGAGCGGAGTGGGCTTCTTTTTATAAGGCCACAGCTATCCCACTTTCACCCTGCAATAAGCTGTTTCCGACTGTTGATGATGTCTGTCACTTCTTCCATCAAGTTGTCATCAGAGCAGCGGAAACTTGCATTTCGCAATCTTCCGCAGGCAGGCGGTCGGCAACCCCTTGGTGGTCCCAAGAGTGCGCACAAGCTACCCAAGTGATGAAGAAACTCTACAGGTAATACAAAAGGACCTGTACCACCCCAAACATATTTATTTTTAAAGCATCTGCTGGGAAATTTCGGCGAATTAATCGTCAAACACGTAATCAATATTTTCGAACTTATATTTCTACCGTCAATTCCACAACTCCCTTGCCTTTAGTGTTTAAAGTTACACACAAAATATTTCGTCGCACAAACAACTCACCCACAGTCCTCCTTTATGGGCCTTATATAACCGTAACGATCTCCGATCCTGCTGTTGTTGCAGATGCATTAGGTTATAGTTTTGCTAGCCACTCGAGCTTTTTCAGCTATCCTAAAGCATTAAAAAAATTGAGAACTAACACTGCACTGCCAGACTTTTCAACAGCGAAAGGGGTAGATCATTCCTATAACTATCTTTTCACTTGCAGAATATCAAACTGCACTGACGAATGGCAAAGACGGTGCTCTTTTCCCAGACATGATTTCGTACATTAGGCTCCATCATGTTCACTCATCGGCATTAGCGTATTTGTTGTATCTGTGTAACAGAATCTGGATCGAATCTTCTTTTACATCTATTTGGACTACAGCATTTGCAATCCCTATCCCCAAAGATCAAAAGTTGGAGGACAACCAAAGACAAATTTCGCTGACCTGTTTTACCTGTAAATTAATGAAAAAAATGGTTTCGGGCTATCTCCTCCCTGTTCTGGAGAATCGCCAGGCTTTTCCAAACTTTCAGTTTGATTTCCGCAAAAATCGCCTGACCACGGATCCCTTGTTAAAACTGGACCATAACTTCCGAAAAGTTTCTCAACTAAAGCGATGGTTCTTTGTGTCTTTTTTTACCTTTAAAACGCTTATGAGACAAAGTGGAGACTGGGGTTCACCTTAAACTCCACTCTCTCGGTTTCCGTGGATAACTCCATCTTTTCATTAAATTCCTTCTGTTAAATGGATCCATCTAGATTCTATGCTCTTCTATTTTGTCTCGCCACTTTACTCTAGATAAAGGCTTTAAAAGGGTAGTGTTCTAAGTGTATTTCTATTTGCTCTCGTATTTAATGACATCGTTACTTCTCTCCCAGTGTGGGTCAATTTTTCTCTCTATGTTGATGACCTGGCACTATATATAGCCGGTGCCATGCTACCTTTTCTTGAACGACAACTTCAACTAGCTTTTGAGAATATTTCACAATCGGGTAACTCCAATGGCTTTCGTTTCTCACCCACCACAACATTAGCAGCAATTTTTAAGAAAAAAGGAATCAAAGACCCTGCCCCCTTCCTTTCGCGAGCCCAACCTTATAACAAGTCTAATTTTTAGGAATCATTCTAGATTACCACTTAACATACGCACCGCATATTAAACTAATGAAAGCGATTTTTCATTGGGTGCTTAACCTATAACATCATCTCGCCTCAAAATCTTCAGTTGCTGATCGCAAGTCCCTTTTAAATCTCTATATCGTCCTAATCCGATCGAAGCTTGCCTATAGCTGTGTAGTATATGATCATGCGTCCCGAACTCTACACTCGTTAGATCATATCCAAAACGAGGCGATCCGTATCTCCACTGGAGCCTTCCGATCGTCCCTTCGAGTGAGCCTTGAAGTTGAATTGAATGTGATGCCACTCTCTCTTTGAAGGAAATACATCGTGTCCACAAGTTATCGTAGCTTCCAAACCCCATATAGTTTGCTCTGACACCGATTATTCGAGAGATACCTCAGAATCCTAATTACTCTGCCCAACGGTTAAATTGTTTCGGGCTCAAAATTAGCATATTGTTATGTATTTAACCTGATGAATTTAAAAATCACCATAAAAAGGATCGATTAGCTAGTGCTCTGGGTATATAGAGACATGTAATTTTTCAGAGTCTACATTTGTAGTATGGGGGAAATTTTATTTTTGGGAGTTTTCACACATCTCAGCTGACATAACGGAACGTTCTCCAGATGTTTGTAGACTATATACATAATAACTGTCAATGTGACTGAGTTTCATATTGTTGCGTTTTCCAGAATTTCTGGTTTTGAAATGTTTTTGAATTTTAAAATTTACTACATCAAAATGCCACGAAATGTGTAAATTTAGTGAATAATTTTTGTTACGCATGTGGTGAAATAACATTTTCGTCATAGAAACGCAATCTTACGCATCTTGTTAAGACTGCCTACCAGAATAATTTTGGAATGAAGGTAGGGGACCAGGATAAGTCATGGGCTCCACATATATGTTGCAAATCTTGTTCAGTTTTACTACGAGAATGCTTGTAAAATTGAAAAACGATGTATGGCTTTCGCTGTTCCTATGGTTTGACGAGAGCCTACAAACCATACAGATCACAGCTTCTTCTGCTTGGCTCCACCTGTAAAGGCAAGATTGCCAAGGAAGAAAAGAGGAACAGTTGAATACCAGAATCTTTCATCTGTTATGCGACCTATTCCATATTCGATAGGAGACGAATTCCTACTCCACCTCAACATTATGAGCTTGAAGTAAAAAATGAAGAGATGTGGAAGAAGAAAAACCTAACAAGCTTTCCACATCCCATTACCCAGGTTTTAAGATAAACAATGGTATATCGCACCGACTGAGTCAAGCGGAATTGAGTGATCTCATCGATTATCTGGCTTTAGGGAGAATGCCAGAACTTCTAGGGTCAAGACTGCAGCAATGGAATCCTCTCCAACATGATGTCAAGGTCTCATAGTACAGAGAACGTCAGAGGGATCTACTTCCCTTTTTGAGAGGAAAAACAATTTGGCTCTTTGCTGCGACGTTAGAGGCTTGATGAAATGTCTGAATTTGAACCCTAATCCAACTGAATGGAAACTATTCATAGACTCTTCCAAGCTTAGTTTGAAAACTGTATTACTAGACAACGGCAACCGTCTTACTTCTATTCCTGTTGGTCATGCATTTCACATGAAGAAGACTTACGCTAACATGACAGCTCTCATCTACTCAATCAAATATGGTTAACACAGATGGAAAATCAGTGGCGATCTCAAAGTCATCTCTGTACTCTTAGGATTGCAACAGGGATATACTAAGTACTGCTGATTTTTATGTATGTCAGACAGTAGGATTAGGAAAACAGATTTCATTCAAGAAGACTGGCCTGCAAGAAATCTTGACTATTGCGAGAAAAACGTCGTTGCCGAAAATCTCGTGGACCCAAAAGATGTTCTTCTTCCACACCTTTACATAAAGATGGGTCTCATGAAAAATTTGTCAAAGGTATGAATCAGGAAGGAGAGACACTTAAGACTTACGAGACAAATTTCCAAGATTGAGTGATGCAAGGGTTAAGTAGAGTATTTTTGTTGTGCCACAAATTCAACAACTTTTAACGGAACCTGCGTTTGATCCAGTTTCGGTTGGGAAAAAAAAGGAAGCTTGATAAGCCTTGACTTTGGACTCTTTGGATTCTTTAGCAACAAAAGAGATGATAATTACATTCATTTGGTGAGAGTACCTCTGAAAAAATACTATTAACTCGGATGATACATATCCCTTAAAATCCATTTTCTCCTCTCGCACCTAGACTTTTCCCCTCATAGTTTTGGAACTGTCATTGATGAACACGAAAAAAGATTCTGTCAGGATATTTCTGTAATGGGCTGTTGGAATGAAGCTATTCTTGTGGATTACTGCTGGTCTGTGTTTATGGATGCTCCGGAACTCACTTACAAGAGTCAAGCCAAAAGAAAACGATCTCATAAAGCCATCACATGATACCTTTCACACCTAACCACCTGCCTGGTATTCATCAATCAATTTAGAAATCTTAGAATGTAACTGTTATTAACAATATTTAAAATGCGCTTTCAGTGTTGTTGGCATATGTAATTAAAATGTAACGTTTTCTCTTAATCCGTTAAAATAACACATTTCCACCCTAATAAAGATTTTTCTTTGTCATATTCGTTTTTCTCACCCAAAAATTAGTTAGATTACACTAATGATATTAAGGAAATATTCCAAATTTTTTTTTGGCTGTTCAGTGTTACTGGCCATTTGCCAACATAATTTAAAACATCCTTAGCTTCTTCAACATCACTTTGCAAAGGTGCTCCTTTTCTCTTATGGCTATTTCCTGCTAATACAATTTGCTTGGTCTAGACCTCTCTCTCCAAACCTAGCCACCCTACTTTCTTGTTAAAGGCATCATTACTATCTCTTTCCGCAATTCACGGTGGATTTACTCCAGTGTTTACTGACGGCTCTAAAACAAGGGACAGTGTGGGTGCGACTGCTGTCTTTCCTGACCGCAACCTCTCCCATACCTTTCCCCTCATGCTTCAATTTTTGCTATAGAATTAATGACTTTAATGACTGCTCTTTGTCCAGATCTATTAATTAATCAAGACCACACTTATCTCATTTACTCAGATTCGCTTAGCCCACTCCAGACGCTTAAAACCCCTTAATCTAAAACACAATGATTTCCGCTGTACAACAGTTTCTTTGGCTGCTCTATTCCAGCAATAAACACATCATACTATGTTGACTCCTCTAATGTAGGGATAATTAGCAATGAAATCGTCAACAGAGTGGCCAAATTGTCAGCCTCTTCTTTTCGGAGCTGTTCCAGGTACTCCTCGGATGGCATTCGACAGAGTCGCCTCCCATCAACTGATTATTGTCTTGCTCTCCGACAAGGCTTCCGGTCTTAGAGTCAAGAGTGCTGGACGAGTGATCAGCGCGGAGTGAAACTTAGAAATTTAAAGCCAAGCATTGGTGAGTGGTCTTCCTCTCACCGACGAAAGCACTTACACGAACTAATACTTGCACGACTCCATTTTGGCCATACCATTATCACTCACACCCACTACATGTTACGGAACCCTCTTCAGAACTGCGAATTTTGCCGTCGTCATACCTCACAAACTCTTCACCATATCTTCATTGATTGTCCCCAGGTGGACCCATTCGCTGTAGTAATTTTCCTACTTTATGGTCCATAACGCCTTCTAAAAGATTATCTCATATCTTATCTGAATCTTTCCACTTTAGCAATAACTCAATTTTCTCGTATCTTCAAGAACTAAATTTTCTTTATAATATATTATTATGTTATGTAATATTAGGACTATTTATAATATAAGGACATCGTTTAATTTAGTTTTTCATTTTTTTTTATTCTTGACTGAATATTTATTTCATCATCCAAATTTTCTGGACGTTTAAAATATGTATGAGCGAGGACCCACCCATGGAGTTGATTAATTATTCAACCCAGTATACATTAACTCAATATATATATGATAGTATAAGTATATATATATATTTATATTTATATGTTATTTATATATATATATATATATATATATATATATATATATATATATAAATATATAAATATATAAATATATATATATATATATATATATATATATATATATATATATATATATATAAATATATATATATATATATATATATATATATATATATATATATATATATATATATATATATATATATATATATATATATATATATATATATTTATATATATATATATATATATATATATATATATATATATATATATATATATATATATATATATATATATAATCATATATATATATATATATATATATATATATATATATATATATATATATATATATATATATATATATATATATATATATATATATATATATATATATATATATATATATATATATATATATGTACCAAAAGTATGTGTACTGATGTATTTAATTATGAATTGGACTTACCTGAAATTACAAGTTATCTCTTTCTAAATATGACCTTTGGGAGTTTATACAGCGGTTCCAACGTTTCTTCCATGGTTCATAGCAGTACCAGAAGTAATTTTCCTGAAGTGTGTTTAGTTCGCGTGCTATAGTATTTTATATGTTTTCCATTGTCCCAAAATGATAACCCTTCAAATTCATTTTCAACTTAGTGAATCAATCGCACGAAGCTTAATCTGGACAATATGGAGGATGCGTAAGTACTTGAATGTTTTTCTTCGCCAGAAATTCTATAATTGAGAGAGCAATGTGAGATGGCGCGTCATCATGGTGCAGCACCCAATCGTCTACAATGTCTGTTCTGATTCGCTGAACTCGTTTTCGAAGTCGTTCCAAGACATCTTTGTGAAAGACGTGATTAATGTCTGTCATGAAGGTACAAATTCCTTGTTCACAATACGATCGCTGTCGAAAAAAAACAATAAACAGTGTTTTCACCTTGGACTTGCTCATACGTGCTTTCTTCGGAAGAGGAGAATTTTTTGTGTGCCATTCTGCACTCTGTCGATAGTTTCAGGATCGTACTCAAAAACCCATGATTCATCGCCTATTATAACTCTATCCAAAAAATTGAGCTCCATTTCGAGTCTTTCAAGTAAATCTTGAGAAATTTTGACCCTGTTCGCTTTCTGCTCCACAAGCAAATCATTCGGCACTAGTTTTTCACACATTTTTTGCAAGTACCAATCGTTCGTTAAAATTCTATGAACTGCATTTTTATCCAAACCAGTTTCTTCTGCAATCACTCTGACAATGAACCGGCGGTCTCTCTCCATCACACCTCTAACAACTTCTACATTTTCATCGCTTGTTGACGAGATTTGTCTTTCACAACGAGGTTCGTCTTCATCATTTTCTAGGCCTCCTTTGAAAGCTTTGTGCTACTTAAAAACCATAGTTCTCGATAGATTAGCATCCCTATAAGCTTCGTTTAAAGAAGCAAATGTCTCAGTGGCAGACTTGTTACGTTTCACACAGAATTTGATTGAGTTCCGTTGTTCAATATTTACTTGTATCGCAAAAACGTAACGAGGATAGAAAACACGCCCGTCGCCCATACACAAAAGGATGTAGTGCAAAAACTTAACGAGGTTAGAACACAGGCCATACATAAGCAGATGAAGTTCAGATTGAAAACTGAAAAATTAAGGGTAAAATTAAAATCATATTGAGGAAAATGTGTTAATAAATTTAATAATTCAAATATTAGTGAAGCTTAAAATCTAGAAATTATCTAAAACAAAAAAGTATATATATATATATATATATATATATATATATATATATATATATATATATATATATATATATATATATATATATATATATATATATATATATATATATATATATGGGTCCGGCAGTCAATACTGACGGTTTTTGAAATGGGGTAAGGCAATATAAATTTGAGATATACATTTTATTATATAATTATTTAAAAGAGGAAAGGTGGAAGTTTGCAAGACATTAAAACAAAGTTAAACATTGCCATTGTGCAGCAAAATAACATATCCTAAATGACGACCACCGTTTTGCCAGCACTGCTCGAGTGGGTTGCCGAAATTTGTCATCACTTTTCCAAGATGTGGCGAAGGATCGCTATATATATATATATATATATATATATATATATATTTATAAATATGTCTAAAGATATATATATATATATATATATATATATATATATATATATATATATATATATATATATATATATATATATATATATATATATATATATATAGTAGTTAGTAAATATATATATATATATATATATATATATATATATATATGTATATATATATATATATATATATATATATATATATATATATATATATATATATATATATATATATATATATATATATATATATATATTAAATATTATGAAAAGTGAAGATGCGTTTCACGAAGTCGTCGAGTCATAGAAGAAAATTTCTCTCTCTCTCTCTCTCTATAATTCTCTCTTTCGTCTGGTAGCGCAACAAAATCCACTTGTACTCATTTGTTTCTTTTTGGGAATGGTGATAATAAGTTTTCAAATTTATCAGCCACCAACATCGCCCTGCAGCTATGTGGGATATGATGTTTAGATAAATATATATATATATATATATATATATAGTATATATATATATATATGTTATATATATATATATATATATATATATATATATATATATATATATATATATATGTAATATATATATATATATATATATATATATATATATATATATATATATATATTATATATATATATATATATATATATATATATATATTATATATATATATATATATATATATATATATATATATATATATATATATATATATATATATTTATATATATATATATATATATATATATATATATATATATATATATATATATATATATATATATATATATATATATATATATATAAATATATATATATATATTATATATATATATATATATATATATATATATATATATATATATATATATATATATATATATATATATATATATATATATAAATATATATATATATATATATATATATATATATATATATATATATATATATATATATATATATATATATATATATATATATATATATATATATATATTTTGATGTGTAACGCTTACAAGAAGCGCAACTGTCAGAATTCATCTCTGGGGAAGATATCAAGAATTTCCTGCCCTGGGGTACTGCAAGATTACATACCTCCTCCACCAGGAGGGTTAATACAAAGAAGCCAGGCTAGGTTCGCCCACAGGTCATATTTTACTCTACTTTACTATCGTCCTCCTACTACTTACCTATCTATGTCTCAAATCTGCCTTTTCTGTCTATCTTTACTCTCATTGTAGGGAGACTACTACTCCTACGGTCGGGAGATGTCGAGAGCAACCCGGGACCCCCTAAATATTACTGCCCTATCTGCCAAAAACAAGTTGGGCTAAATAGCATCCAGTGTGTTAGTTGCCTGGGATGGGTACACCTGTCCTGCTCACCATTCCAAACCCTCCCCAGATACAGTATGGGCTACACTTGTACTACCTGTAGCCCCCACACCACCAACCAAAACCCCCTTCCGACCAAACCTAATCCCCAAACACTCAACATACTACAATTCAATATTAACGGCCTAACCAACAAATCCATAGAACTTTTAATCTCATTTCCAAAAACACAATATCTGGCTGATAGCTATTATACAAGAAGCTCCTCGCCCAAAACACCCTCTCCTACATTCTATGGTTACGCGATGCCATATATCTCTGCCCAACCTCCTCACCACCCTTCTTAACACTGATCCACAAACAGCATACCAAGTATCATAATACAACTACTAACACTTCCACACCACTCCCCTGCCGCATTAACAAAATCCCAATCTTGTTCTATACCCTGAACAAGACCACCTATAACATCGTCAACCTTTATATTCGCCACCCGGGACCACCCCAAACCTGTCCCCCAAACAACCTCACACCTCCCCTATCAACAATAGCAACATACCCAAATCTCATCCCCAAGGCGACTTAAATGCACACCACACTGCCTGGGGTACGAAGACTACCCATCTGATCCCTGAGGCAACTATATCCTTAATGAATTAAACCCTGAATATCCTTGAACTAAAAACTCCCCACCAGAATCCCTCCCTAAGCCAACCAATCCTCTACCTCACCAGACGTCACATTTTGCTCCCCCTCCCTACATCACAGACTAACCTGGGACACAACCACCGACCTACAATCAGATCATCTCCTCATCCTCATATCTCTTGACCTCCCCCACCAAACTCCCAAAAAAAAGACCACCACATTCACTAATTACAAAAAAGCTAACTGGACAGAATTTACTAACCATATCGAATCCCATATAAACCCTACACCAATACATGACATAACATCATTAAACACCTCCATCATTCACTTAAACAAAAAATCATCAAATCAGCCAATCTCTACAAACCTAAGGGTCACAGAAAATCCTACAATCCCAAACTATCCCCCGAAATCAGTCAACTTATTAAACAAAGAAACTCCCTCCGAAAACTCAGACCATACACCACATTAACCACTAACCAAATAACTAACCTAAACACTCAGATCTGTAATCTCATAACCACTAACACTACTAACAAGTTTACAGAATACCTACAAAACAACATCTCACGCATAGATAATAAGAAAACCTGGCAGGTTATCAAAAAACTAAACAACTCGCAAAACAACCCCCCTCCCTCACACGAATCCCTATCCCGACAACTCGCTCCCTTCCTCAAAACAACAAGCAGACAGCCTCGCAAAACACTACGCTAATATCTCCCGTAAACTAACTCTCCCCATTAATAGGTTAACAAAAAAACAAAACTTCCCTCAGATCACAACCCTCCACCCCCTTTTAAAAACAACATGATATCAGAGACAATCAAACCCTTAAAAATTACCAGCAACAGGACCAGATCAATCTCAAACTTCCACCTGAAACACCTAAGAGGAAAAGCAATTCTCCTCATCACAGAAATCTTTAACAAATCCTGGAAACTCACTATATACCCCAATCTGGAAACAAGTATTCATTATCCCAAAATTGAAACCTAAAATTCCCCATCATCCTATCGCCCAATCTCTCTTTCTCTCCACCATCAGCAAACTACGCTTGAGAAACTAATATTAAAAAATATCCCCACACATCACCCTCCCAGAATTCCAACATGAATTTAAAGGCAATTTCAACAACATTAGCCTCACCTCCCTCACACAACATATAATTTAATATTTCAACTAATCCAATCACACAGATCCATACTTACAGCCATCGATATTAACAAAGCCTTTGACACTGTCCCCACGTATATCCTTATACAAAATCCTTCAATCCTCCCTAGAAAACAATGATAAAAAGTGGTTTTCAAATTTCCTTACCAATAGATATGCCAAAGTCTTCCATAAAACAACCTCTCACACTCCATCAAACTGCAATACCACAGGGCGCCATTCTCTCTCCATTCCTCTTCAATCTCTTCACAGCAGATCTGCCCACCCCTACCAACCAATCCACCAAACTAATTACTTACGCAGACGACATCAGTCTCATTTCCCAACATCCACTTGTAAACACAGCCACCCAGTACACCCAAGAATACCTACAATTTTTAGAAACTTGGCTACTCACCAATACAATGACAGCTCCCCCCCTTAAATCCTCCATTACCCTCCTAACCACTGACCGCCACCAATCCTCACTCCACCCAATAGTCTACTTGAACAACAACCCTTCCCAAACAGAAAACCCCAAAATATTAGGACTCACTTACGAGACACACATATGACTTTCTCCCCCACATCGACTAAATTACGTCCTCAACCCAACAGAAATTAAACACCTTCGAACTCTCTCCCAACACAACTTCAGCGATAGAAAACATACCCTTACCACAACTACAAACAACTCCTCAGAACTAATATAAACTATGTCTCCCCCGCATGGTTCTCAACACTATCACAATCCAACCTAAATAAATTGCAAGTTACACAAAACATGCCCTTGGAATAATCACTGGATGTACTAAAACAACCCCATCCAGCATTACATGACGAGACACACATCCTTCCCATCCCTGCCCACTTGAAGATTAGGGACACAATTCTTCCAGAAAACACTCAATCCAACTCCATCCATGCCAACAAATACTCGCCAACCCCCCTCTAACACATACTAAAATCCCACTCACCAGCCAAACTTTTTATCTTGACATCTACAACAACATTCCTCCCCCTCCCCCAAATAGGTCTTGGCTCTCTCACATCCATACACAATTAACTAACACATATCAACAAAATCGCCCCAATAACAATCTACTAAACACCCCATCCCCAAACATCTCCCCTACAGAAGAATCACTGTCCAGAAGAAACCAAATTAACCTCGCCCGGAGCAGATCAGGCCACCACCCAAATCTTATGCAATATAAATTCAGATTCAAACTTGACAACGTTATATCCCCCATCTGCACTAGATGTCGTATATCCCCGGACACAATGGAGCACTTCCTTCTGGAGTGCCCCGCCCTCGACGCTCCCCGTACCACCTTTACTGTAACTTCTATTCTTGACCTGTGGAACTGCCCAAGAGCAGTGGCCGGCTTTTCTGGAGGCGGTGTGGCCCTCCAATAAGGTGGGCCAGCGGCAGAAAGAGGGAGAGAGGAGATATATATATATATATATATATATATATATATATATATATATATATATATATATATATATATATATATATATATATATATATATATATATATATATGAGCTGAGTGCGGTGGAGAATGGATGCATTGAAAAGAGAGGAAAAAGAAAATAAGAAGATTTTAGAAGAAAGGAATTAGAGAAGAGAGCCAAGAAATACAAGAGCTTGCAACGAGGGTTTAGAAGTTTGTGGTGAAGGAGAAGGTTCCTGAGAGAACATTTGTTTAGACTGTGAAGAAACGTTTTAGAAAAAGGAATTACAAATACAAAATTTTATAAAATTTAAACAAAATAAAAAACTATTTTAATTTTACGGAGGAGCACCAAAATTTTAAACTTGATTCTTTTTGATATAACAAAAGTTAAATAAATTAATAAATTAACAAACATCATTTTGGATTTAGTTATTTATTATAAGAAGATAAGAAGAATGGACATTCGGCTGAGTCGGCTCGTATAGGTAAAGAAGGAATGGATCAAGCACCAAATAAGTCCGGTAGTCTAGTTGTTAGAGCACTCGCCCAATCCAAGCGAAAGACCCAGGTTCGTCACTGGTCGGTCGTCTGGAGTGTGTTACTCCCTTCTCTTGGCTCCGTCTTGCCTCAGACTCCCAAAATTCGAGCACACCTCTTGATTAGGCTTTTGCCTGCAGTGGTGGTGCTAACTGTAAAAAAAAAAAAAAAAAAAAGATACCTCATATATATATATATATATATATATATATATATATAGTATATATATATATATATATATATATATATATATATATATATATATATATATATATATATATATATATATATATATATATATATATATATATATAT
>JABUQX010060083.1:12500-38721 GCA_015478945.1 Trachelipus rathkii | reverse complement strand
CCCCTTTCTCTCTTCCTTTTTCCTCTCTTCTTCTTCTCTTCTTCCTTTCTCTCTTCCTCTTTTTTTTTTTCCCTTTTTCCTCCCTCCCTTTTTCCCCTCCCTTGTCTTCTCTTCCCCCCCTTTTTTTTTCTTTCTTTTCTTTTTCTTTCCTTTCTTCTTTTTTTCCTTCTCTTTCCCCTTTTTTCTTTTCCTTTTTTTTCCCCTTTTTTCTCTTTTTCTTTTCTTCTTTTTCCCTTTTATCTTTTTATTGTGCTTCCTTTTCATTCTTTCCGTCTCTTTTTTTTATATCCTTTTATCCTTTCGATTGTCTTTTTGCATTTTCATATTTTTTTTCCTTTTTATTTTTTCTTTTATCTTATTCATTTATTCTTTCTATTTTTGCAATATTTTCATAATTTTCTTTTTTTTCCCTCTTTCCTGTTTCTCTTCTTCTACTCTTTTTTTTTTTATTTTTATACCTTTCTTTTTTTGTTTCTTCTTCAACACTTTTTTTTCCTTTTTCTTCTCTTTGTCTGTTCTTCCTTTTTTTTTTTTTTTTTTTCACTTTTTTTTTCCTGTATTTCTTTTCTTCTTCTTCTTGCTTTTTCCTCTTCCTTCTTTTTTTCTTCTTTTTATTGTTTTTGCTTTCTTTTTTTTTCCTGTTTTTTTCCTGTTTTTTTATTCCCCCCTTTTTTTTTTTTCCTTTTCTCTTTTTCTATTCTCTTGTTCCTTTTTGTCTTTTTTTTTTTCCCTTCTTTCCTTTTCCCTTTCATTTATTTTTTCCCCTTTGTTTTCTTTCTTTCGCTACCCCTTTTCCTTTTTTTTATTCTGCCTTTTTTTATATTTCAGTTATTTTCTCTCCTTTTTTCTTTTTCTCCTTCTCCACCTTTCTTTTTTCTCTTTCTTCCCTTTTTTTTTTTTTTTTTCTTTTTTTGTGTTCCCTATTCTTCGCTCCTTTTTCCTTTCTTTTTGGCTTTTTTTCTAATTCTACGACTTTTTTATTTGTATTTTTTTCGGTTTAATGTTCCTTTTTTGGTTTTTTCTCCCCCTTTTTTCCTTTCTTTTTTCCCTAATTTTTTTTTTTCTTTTCCTTTTCTCTCTCTTTTTACCTTTTATCCTTTTTTTTTTTTTTTTCTTTTCTTTGTTTATTTCTTTTCTTTCTCTTCCCTTTTTGTTTATTATCTTCACGACTTGTTTTCTTCAATCTTTTATTTCTTTTTTCTCTTTCTAATTACTTGTCATTTTATTTTTTTCCTTTGCTTCTTGTTTCTTTCCTTTTTTTCTTTTTGTTTTTATTTCTATTTCTTCCTTTTCTTATATCTCCCCTTTTTCTTTTTCTTTTTCCCTCTTCCTTCCCTCTTTTTTCTTTTTTTCCTTTATTTATTTATATTTCAAAACATTTTCCTTCCTTTTCTCTTCCACTTTTCTTTTTCTTTTCTCTGTTCCTCTCTGTTTTTTTCCCCTCTAATCTTTCTTGTTCTTTTCTTCTCCTTTTTCCCTTTTTTTCTTTAATATTTTTTTCCCTTTTTCTCCCCGCAATTTATTACTTCTTTTTTCCTTCTTATTTTCTTTCTTTTCCTTTCTTTTGAGTTTGCTTCTCTTCCCTGCCACCCCTCTTCTCTCTTCCCCTCTTTTTCTGTTTTCTTTTTTTAATGTATATTTGCTTCTCCCTTATTCCTTGTTTTGTCACTCTCCCTCTTCCTTATATTCTCCCTTTTCCCCCCTCTCAACTCTTCTTAGTCTTGTAACCCTTGTTTTTTCTTTCTTCCTTTTCCTCTTTCTTTTTTCCTTTCTTTTTTTTTCTTCCCCCCTCCCCACTTCTTTTTTTTTATTTTTATCCTTCTTTCTTACTTTCCCTTTCTTTCCCTTTCTTTTCTTTTCCTTTTCTCTTTTCTCTTTTTTACTAACCTTGTCCTAATTTTTCATGCTCTTGCTTTTTACTTTTTTTTTCCTTTCTTTTTTTTTTTTTCTTTTATTTTTCATTGTCTTTTTTTTTTTCTTTCCCTTCCTCCCTTTTCCTATTCTTTCCCCTTTTTTTTTTTACCTTTTTTTTTACTTTTTTTTCTCTTTTCTCTTTCTTCTTCCTTCCGTTTTTTTCTTTTTTATTCCTCTTTTATTTTTCTTTCTTTCCCTTCTCCCTTCTCCTTCTCCCTTTCTTTCTTTTTTCCCTCCCTTCTTTGTTTTTTTTTTCTTCCTTTCCTTTATTCTTTTACTTATTCCTGATTAAACCCTTCTCTTCCTTCTCTTCTTTCTTTTTTTTTTTACTGTTCTTTTAATTCCGTCTTTCCCTTTTCCCTTTTTTCTTCAATCAATACCTTCTTCGGAAGTTTATAACCTCTTTTATTTTCTATGTATTTCCTTTCTTTTCTTATATTTTTTATTCCTTTTTTTTCTTCTTTTTCCCCTCTTTTTCTCTCATCTTTTATTTGATTTCTTTTTAATTTCCTTTCGTTCCTTCTTTCTCTTTTCCCCTTTTCCCTTTCTTGTCTTTCTTCCTCCTCTTTTTACCCCCCCTTCCCTTAGTTTCTTTTATTCCTTCCTTTTTTTTTTTCTTTTTTTTCTTTTTTCTTTTTTTTGTTACGTTTTCCTTGTTCCTTTTCTTTTTTTTTTTTTATCTCCTTCTTCGTCTTTTTTTCTTTGTTTTTTTTCCTCCCTTCCTTTATTTCTTCTTTTTTTTTTCTCTTTCTCGTCCTTTCTTTTTTTTTTTTTTCCCCGCTTTTTTTTCTTTTCTTATTTCTTTCTTCTCCCTCTCCTTTTTTCTTATTTTTTTCCCCGCCCTTTTCCTTATTTTCTATCTTCCCTTCCTCTTTTTTCTTTTTTTTTTCCTTCCTTCCTTTTTCCTTCCTTTGTCATTCCTCCCTTTTATTATTTGTTTCTTTTTTTTTCCCCTCTTGTTTATATCCTTTTTTTTTTTTTCCTTTCTCTCTTCTTTTCTCCTTTTTTATATTTTTTTTTCTCCCCTTTTCAATTTTCCCTTTTTTCCTGTCCTTTTTCCTTATTCCTTTTTTTTTTTCTCCTTTTTCTCCTGTTCCTTCTTCTTTCCTTTTTTTTTCATTATTTTATCTAACTCTTATTTTTCTTTTTTGTATTCATCTTTTTTCCTCTTTCCTTCTTTCTTTCCATTTCCCTTTTTCCCCAATCACTCTCTTCTCCTTTTTTTTCCTCCACTTTTTATTTCATTTTTCCCTTTTTCCTTTTTCTTTTCCCCTTTTTTCCTTCTTTTTTTTTTTTGTATTTGTTTTTTTTTTCCTTTCCCCTTTGTTTTATTTTTTTTTCCCCCTTCTTTTTTATTACTGCCCCTTTTAAATTTTTTTTCTCCCCCAGATCCCACCTTTTTTTTTTTATTTTTTTTCCTCCCTTTTTCTTTTTTTTCCCATTTCCTTATCGAAAATTTTCCCACGATCAACGGAGTCAAACTCTTATAAATGTCCTATATATATATATATATATATAGTATATATAAACATATATATATATATATATATAATTATATAGTATATATATATATATAATATATATATATAATATAGTATATTATAATATATACTATGCTAATTGTTAGTAGATATTCATAGTTTAGTATTGCCAGAATATGTTTGATTAATATTTCAGGTTTGGTAAGGTTTATGACGATTATAAGATTTACAATGTAATTACCTTGTTATGTTATGAATGTATTTTATGTTAACAGTTTTGATTTGTAGGGTACTTGATAGAAAATGGTATTTTTTTCATAGATTTGTATGTTAGATACGATATGTTATGGCAAGTTACGTTATTAGGTTAGGTAGGGTATTGGTATGTTATAAAGGTTACGTCGTAGGAATGAACTGTATCAAGTTTAAAGAGATACCAGGTCTCTGGTTATAATAATTTTATGTAATGTTCATGCAAAGAACATATTTCTATGTTGTGCTATACACATAGTAAAGATTAAATATGACTTTAATCAATTCATCAATACATCACAGATGATAGGGAATGGGAGATTGTGTGGTGGAGCAGAGTTTGATCTATTGATTTAATGATTAACTGATATTTTTAATAAAAATTTAGTTAAAACATAAAATGGTTTTAATCATTTTTTTCATGTAATGAAGTTATTTTCACGTTTAGTTATACAAATGTAATCAAATATGACTTAAAAGCAGTAAAGCAATAGCGCATGGCAAGCTGGGAGATAGGCTTGTATGGAGTGTTTGCGCTACGGCTATATTGCTTTACAGCTTTAGGGTCAATAAAGTATATATTTTTAATTAAAAGGTAAATTTTTTTATAGTACAAACATTAAATATTTAATAATGAAACATTTTCTGAAAATAAGTATAATTTTTAAATAAATAACAACTTTAAACAAAAGAAAATATAATTTCTTAGGTTTACAAACGAAATTGTGAATATATAATTATATCAGGTTAAAAAAAAAATGAGATTTGAGACTGATACAGAAGAACAACGTAATCAATCTCAGCAGCCACCCTCGCATAGGGTTTGACATAACATTCATTAGGCAAGTCGAAAGGAAGTTTTGGTTCAAGCATCGCACTACTAATACTCACTTCCCTCTCCAGCCCCGATCTGCCTCCGCTACGGAGTCGGTCCGACTCTTCTCGGATTCTTAAGCGAATTATTTTTTCCGTCCACAGTAACGCGCTCTGAAATTTATTTCTTAGGAATAAACCCCCTCTTAGGGGAGGTCCCCTACCCCTACACCTTGAATGTTCAGAAACCTAAAAAAATCATGTTCTCCATTTTTCATAAAAATAGGGAAGACATCTTATTCGGTTAATTATACGTTTGTATGCAGATTTCAACTCTGACACCGACACCATCTCCGGTGAAGAGCACCACATCATGGTCCTTCTCCATCTATGTCTTGTTCTTATTCCAGCTTTATCACATCTTCTTCTCTTATGTGTTCTCTATATCTCTCGTTTATTTCTTCTTTTTTTTCTTAGGGATCCCATCAGAGGGGTCTCTCAGGCACCAATGAGGGTTCTGAAACTCTCAAAATCAAGTTCCCCCTGTTTGTATCCCATGAACATATATCTTATTCTCACTAATATTCGTATGTATTCAGATTTCAACTCTGACTCCGACAACGGCTCCGGTGCAGTGTCCCACACAAGATTAGGGTCAGTAAAGTATATACCTTTTTTTTTTTTTTTTAAATGTTTAAAAATGAAATTGATTTTCTGAATATAAATATATTTTTAAAATAAAAAACAATTTTAAACCAAATATAACTTATGAAACATTAAAATTTTAAACAAAAGGAAATATAATAGTTTAGGTTTACAAAAGAAATTGTGAAAAAATAATAGCGCAGCTATAGAAATGATGTGCTCAAAATACTATAGTTAATGATCCAAGTTTAGAAAATGGGTTATATGAAAAGAGAAAAGAAAATATAAATATGTGAGTTTGAAAATAAAATGGAGTATACAAATTATAAAAGTCATAGTTAATGGAAAATATATTTATTTATTTAGAAAACGGAATACATTGCATTACGCTATAGAATAACGTCACAACTTGAATTCAATGCGATTACATTTAATATATATATATATATTATATTATATATTTATATACTATATTATATTATATATATATATATATATATATTATAGTTTATATATATATTATATATAGATTATATATATATATATATATATATATATCATAATACTGTCTTATCATCAACCATTGAGAGCCTTTTTTATGCACTGACACATAGTATGGAACTGAAATATTTACAGACCTGTACATCTACCTTTAATGAAACATTTATTAGTCGTATGTAACCTGTGATGGGGCGTAACAGACCAATCAGTTTCTCGCATTGTGGTGACGTCATTCATTATAGCGCTCAGTGATAAGGGACCAGTTGCTGGAAAGAATAGTTGTGATATTTTCTGGTGAGTGAGGATGTTTCGTTAAAATGAAAACTTTGCACAAAATGTAAATGTTTGGTCATGCAAAAGAAATTATTAATTGTTTTGTGCAGCATACAAACGTCGAAAGAGTTACTTATAGAAATGAAAGCCTGCACATATTAAAGTCGAAACAGTTATGTGGATAGTAAGAAATCTGGTAAGGTAATCAGCATTAGTTGACGTTAGCATAGATATGCCTTGTGAAGTCAGGAGAGCTTATTTGAGTCAGGTCAGAGTGTGTGTGTGTGGTGTGTGTGTGTGGTGTGTGTGTGTGTGTGTGTGTGGGTGTGTGTGTGTGTGTGTTGGGAGAGGGAGATCAAAGAAAAAGAGAGAGAGAAGTAGGGAGAAGGAGAAGAGAGCAGAGAGAAGAGATGAGTGAGCAGTAATTAGGGATTTATGAGAAAGAGAAATAAGGTTGAGTGTGCGTATTTGCGAACAGTTAGGCAAGCCTAGTTTAGGGGAGCAATATGTTGGATGGATAAGTATAGACATGAGTGTCGGTTCAGTTGATGGGTAGGAAGACCAAGTATACAATAGTATAAGAGAGAGTTCAAGACAGGATGAGATGATTGAGCTTATGTGAGGTGTATCGAGGATGATAATGTGTTGTTAAGTTTGCACTTTATGGTGCAAAGATTGTAAGAGTGAAATTCAGTAGTAAGTAATGATTTACTGTGAGGATGAATGAATTCACCATACATAAATAAGTAATTTAAATAATATATGTGAACATTAGAAATGTAAAAACATTAAATGAGGAGAATGGGCAGAGGCCGGTAAGGAGAGAAGAACGTTGGCAATAATAAAACGCCTCCACAAACTCCCCTGAACAACTCCCAACCCACAAATAAGCTTATAAGAGACAACAATAACTCAATCCCTCCCTAACAGCACTTCAACATCCTCGCACAACACTATTCCAATATATCCAATAAATCCACACATGCAAATAATGAAGAATAATTCGCAAACTTATAACACGCAGCTAGAAGCCAACCTACACAAGAAAAACTAAACTTATTAAAAAACCCTAAAAAACTTCTCCCTGCTGACTGGGCCAGACAACCATCTCTAAGTCTACACAGTAAAACACTTCTGTACCCTTACTACTATAATCATTCATTACAGAGTATCTTCAATAATAGTCCTGGTTCTTCAATTAGTAATCCCTCACACTAAAAAAAAAAACCATCATCCAGTACCTAAATTAAAACAGTAAAGCATCCCAAACCTCCCGTCTTCATACCGACCATATCCCTCCTCTCTCATCTTTGTGCAAATTAATGGGAGAAGAGTCATGCTGACCAAATTCAATCCAGGTGTATGTCAAATCATCATCACGGTGTTAAAAAATCTCACTCTACCTCAACAACCTTAACTAATACACACAAAACGTAAGCGAAATATAAACAAAACACCCTCATACAGAACAATACTCCTGGCTACAGACATTAGTTAAAGCCTTTGACAACAATTCTCAGACACATTCCATTAAAAAAAAAAGAATAATCGTAATGAAAGTGTGTGGTCATAGGAACAGAAGAAAAATACGAGAGGGGAGAAATGGAGTGAGTCGAATGGTTGTGATGAGGTCTGCACGGCCCAGAATGATAAGATACAAGGCAAGCACGAGATAGTGAAGATAGGGTGTAATATTAAGAGAGAGAGTTCGTAGAATAGAGCGATTCCTATCCGAGTTTCGGGTGTCCACCTTTTTACAGCCGATATTCCTACCCCCCCCGAGCTCAATAATTAATGAACCTGACGTAGTGATACGGAGGGCATAGCGTATAACCATGTATGCGAGATCCCGCTCGATTAACGCGATGTTGCTACAATTCTCACTAAGATATACTAAGTGTCCTAACGAAGCGCATATGTGCTATTCATTCACACGAAGTGAATAAGCATATATGAGAGAGAAGTAGTCCTGTCCTTGGCGAGATGCGAAAGCAGGAACAAGAACCGAGTCAGTGCCGTGCAAACTGAAACCACCTAGAGGCGCTTCGTAAAGACGAAATGAGTGGTGCGTCAAAGAATTAACAGCACAACTACTCGGAGAGAAACTTTAACTAGACCAGGCTGCTGGCTAACACCACAAATTAAGAAGTCAATGATTGGTATGGGCATAGCAAATAGAAATATTAAAGTCGTCTCCTGTAACTATCAGCAACACTCTCAATGGTGCTCGTGGAGATTAATGAAGACAACTCATCACTGTCCAAACAGGCATTCAAACAATTCTCAAGAACTGCAATAATAAATAGCTAGGTGTATTAGAGCTCGAGTTGTGCCTAGCTGTCTCGGCAAGTGGACTAATAAGATGAGAGATATAACAATAGATGATGCTCTAATGAGACCGCCTAGATGTCACGATAGAAGAGAGTGTGCGAGAGAGACAGCACTAAAGTCCGCCCTGTCGCCGAGAAGAAGTTGAAAGCGAAAAATGTCGGGCTCTACAGATCGAATAGACCATTTAGTGAAGTGATGAGTGAGTGTGTCAAGTCTACCGCAGGACTCGTGCGAACCATGCGGTGAGATGTGTCATAAGTGACTTAAGATATAGATAGAAACACGTGAGATGATTCTCTACGGTACTCGCTGCTGAGATGAGAGCGCCGGTACTACAGTGCAGAACTGGTGTAAAGACGATCTCCACTTATAAAGCCACTGTGTGCGTCTAGTCAGAAGAGGAAAGATGAGTATACAATGAGTCTGTGTGTGAGCGCGAACGCTCTGTAGCAGAGTAGACAAGACGTGTGGGCCAACAGCAGAACTAGCCTAGCAAGTGCAAGTGAGTAGAGTAATAAAGTGTGAGAGAAGCAATAGAGAAGGAAAGAGGTCGACTGATGATTCAACTTTACGTAGGGATGAGAGAGGTGATCGGAACTCCATGCACCGGGAGAAGGAGAGAATTACACAGGAATAGAAAATGTCATTTAGAAATAAAAAAAATGAGATATATATGACGAACGTGTGAGGGACGTGTAGAAGAGCAGGCGTAATGGGAGTGTATAGAAGCATGCCGGAGTGATGTGAACGAAAAATTTAATAATAAAGAAATAATATAGATAATAATAGAGAAAGTGGATAAGATAGGTGAGGTGTGTTAGTGTTTATCGGAAATAAAATCTGGACATGATGAGTTAAGTTATGAGTGGAGGAGTAGATGCTGGTATATATATATCAGATGATAATATCGTCGAGTGAGGAGACTATGTGGCTCAGAAGTATGCTCTAGTGATGGCGTAGCAACTGACTTATAACTTAGTGTATCTGTAGTCGTGTTATTTATATAAGAGGGTGAATGTAAGTAGTGAGGGTAGATAATCTAATATGTGAAAGAGCACTTAGATGTGAGAAAGTGATTAGCCGTGGATGCAATTGGACAGTATACGTGATGGCGGTCGCCCTAAATATTGAATGGGGGGGGACTGAGTCTTATAAATAATATACTTATATACAATGATATGTTGAGCATATAGCGTGAACAAACGGTGAGTGAGTAAGGACGTGATGAGCCGAGGATGACAAATAAGACTAGTTATGGAAGTAGTACGTACGGGGTGAGTAGTGATTATGATAACGGTAATAGTCGTGAGCGGTATTATGATCAGAAGAACTGAGATGTTTAGGCATAGTGGTAGGAGTATGTATGATAGGTGAAAATTAGTCTACTAGGTAATGTGAGTGAGAATAGGTTGGGTCGGTGATAGTAGTAGTAAAAGTGATGTAACAGTGAGGACTAAATAGAAATGTAGAAGTGTGCGAAAAGAAGTCGGTTGGTGGGCGTTAATTATATAGGGGTAAGTATGAGATATGCCTAAAAATTATAAATAAGTAAAAAATACCAATGGCTAATATCACTGTAAGATAGTGAGTGGGTGAGAGTGTAGGTGTAGATGTATGTTGATGTATGAATATAATGTGGAGAAGTTAGTTCAGGTAATGTGTTATATATATATACTATATAATATATATATTATATAATATATAATATATATATATTATATATATTTTTAGAGGCAGGGTATATGTATATATGATATCATGTAGTGTCATAATATATTGTGTTAGAGTATAGTTAGTATAAGAAGTTATAGGGTATATTTGTACCGGTATGAGTGAGTAAAATAGTATGATATAGTGATGATGAGAGCCCTATACTACTAGTAGGGAGATATAGAAAGGGGATATATATAGTAGTGGTACTAAGTATATAGGTAGCGTGAGTAGTGTAGGGGTAGTGGAGTAATAAAAAGTAAGGCCGGTACGATAATATGAACGTGAGGGGTCAGCGGATTAGGTAGGAGGTTGAATATATATATAATTATTAGTAGGTAGCGAGAGCTGGAGGGCACGACCGGTGTAGTGGATAATGGGATAAGGAAGGGTGGATGAGGTAGGAGAAGGTAGAAATAAAGGCCAGGAAGGGTTATAACGCGGTATGTAATAGGGGTAGATATGATGATGGTAGTACATACAATACATATATATATATAATTATTGATATATATAGGTATATATATAAGTATATATATATATAGGTATTATTATATACTGTATATTATATATATATATTATATATATATTATACATAAGTATTATATATATTATATCAGTATAATATTGTAAAATCCTTATTGTAGAATTTATTTCACAATAATTGAAATCAAAGAAACTTCAGTTTTGTTGATACTTTTAAAACGTACAATTCTAATATACAAATTTGTGCTTCATAATCCATTTCTGTTAGTTTCGTTTTACATTCTACCTTTCAACATTTATTGTTTTAAATAAGCTTTATTTAATCCTTTGTTTATTGTTTGACTTCGACATATTCTTTTCGTAACTGTAAACGGATGTCAAAATAAGTCTGGTGAATCATGAGACAGAGAGGAATGATGGGGAATGAGAGGGAGAACTTTAGGGTTTAGAGAGAATTGAGTAGGATGATATAGAAGAGGTGTTTTGGAGAAAAACGATTCTGTTAAGAAGGTTGGGGAATCATTAGGAAAAATCATTTGTATTGGGTTCGAAACAACACTTAGATAGCAGCTAAAGAATAGTGCTAAGTAGTGTTGTCAAGGCGCGAAAAATGAAGATAGAAGTTTTCTTAAAAATTAAAATATATTATATAATAGTATTAATATATAATATATATATTGAGAGACCCCGACTACTGATATCTATTTTAGGATTATCAGGATCAGACTATAATAACAAGATGTATATTGTTTCTTTTTTTTTCTTTCTTTATTATAATGATATTAAAAATAAGAAAACAGATAAAGATTAGTAGAGACAAACAAAAGGCGGATCTCGAGCGTTCACAGAGCTAGGAAGAGAAAAGACATTTACGATCGGTGAAGAAAGGCTAAGCAATATAAAGGGTTAGCTTTGAGAAGTGAGAGATGTGTGTGATGAGTAAATGGATGATGAGATAATGCGAGATGGTAATAGAGAAAATAATGAATATATAATAATAATAAGAATATGAAATCTTGTGAAACATATTGATCTCCTAAAAGCAAGTAACATTTTACTGGTTTATAAAAATAAAGAATGTTTGACCATACTAAGACAGGTGAGTATTTTGTTAGAGTATATATTTGATGTGAAAACGTATATTATTAGGTTCCAATGTAGTATCTTGCGAATTGAAGTACTAATGATGTATTTTTTATATAGAGGAGACTAATGAGTTGGGTGAAAGCTTCTGAGAATTGTGTTGATGCTCTTGTGGTAGTGTTAAAAAGTGATATTTTTCTGTATTATCATGAGAATGTAAGTTTATTATTGGCTTATAATGTCTGGAAGAAGTATAGTATCAATGAATGATGAGTGAAAGAGAGAAATTAATCTTAAAATAAAATGTGTAGTTGAGCGATATAATCTTATCTGTAATGATTTTAGAGTGAAAACTCCATGTATTTATATGAGTGAATGAAGGACGATATATAGAATTGAGTATAGAATGTGGCATTTTCCCCATTGTTTTATATAGGCTGTTTTTTTTTGGGGAAGAGTAGATGTAGAAGGTGGCGGAGAGATAAGTCAAAACTTGCTTACGAATTGGTGCGTTATCTAAAATATCCTCCGATTGTGGCCATTGAAAGAAGCAATCTCGAATAATTAGAGGACCACAATTGGCTTCGCTTTGAACCTTCGGATATTGAGAAGGAAGAGAGGTAGTGGTGTTCTCATGCAGTTCGAAATGGAGAGGTGGGAGGTTACTGGCGTGGCTCGATTGGGATGAGAGGATTTGTCTTCGTATGCGACGAACAACACTATGGAAAGGTGGTGTCTATGAGGTCTAAGACAAGTGGCGCCATGGTTGATGTGTGCCAGATGTGCGCTTGAGGGGCTGATTGCGGTTCAGTCAGTAGACGGGTATGTCCGAGAAAAGGTCTAATATCGCGTAATTTGCGCAAGCAGTTTAAGGGGGAAAACCAAGTTGAGGACTGTGAGTACAGGTATAGGAACATCATATGTTTCACACGACAGAAGACGAAATGCTATTAAACACCTGTAGAGAGTGGTAAGATGTTATAGGCTAGCGAAAGTAGGGTGATGAAAGTGAGGTAGGGTAGGGCATATTGCGCCCACCTGTTCGGAGTTGTGGTAATATGGCAAGACATTCATGATTGATGGATAAGTTTTCAGTTAGATGATGATGATAGGATAAGTTGTGGCAAAGTGTGGAGCAGGAGCACAATATATGACAGTATTTCTGCTCTGTTGAGGCTGGTTTACAGTGTTATATAGGACTGGTATCGTCTCAGAATCAGAATGGACTATTTGGCAAGATGGTCAACAACACAAAAGGTGTATAAAAATTTAAATGAAAACACTTATGTTATGTTTTCAAAATTTACAAACAAATTTTAAAAGAAATGTGGGGACAGAGTAATAAAGGTATGTCCCCAGTTGCATAGCCAAGTAAAGGAGAAAGAGGGGCTCAGAGCCGTTTAATAATTATAATGAGTAGAAAAAGAAAACCAATATACAAATAAATTCTAGAAGTCAATATTAGTATATATAAATGAATAATGAATTTAAGATAAATGTGAGAGGCTTATTGGTGAAATATAGTATGAGCATTCTGTCGATCCTGCCAGTATTGTGTATGTGTTTTCTGTTTATAAAGGGCAAAAGCCAATGTACTAGACAAAAATAAGTAGCAAATAATTAGAATTAATTGCATTTTTTGTTGTGTGCGACTAATTTATGATGGGATTAATTCTGAGGGAAAGTTCTTTTCAAGATATATATAGAAAATTATGCAATTGACACCTGTAATATGTGCTTTCTTCTCCGTAGAGTTAATTTAATTTTTTTTCATTTTGATTAAAAGGTGTACAGATTAAGTAAGATTAGTGAAGTTTCAAAACATTTTACAAAATTAAAAACTCAAGTAATTAGAACTAGATAAAGATTTACTAAAAATCAGAAAACAGTAGCAGAGAACTCTATAGATTACTCCGTAAGAAGGAGGTTTGGAGTTGTAACAAAAGGTGTTAGCATGTAGTTGTGCATATTAGTAATTGGATAAGAGTAAGGAGTTGAGGGAAGAGAGTTATAAAGAATCGGCATTGGATGGGGAATTGCCTCCAGAGCGGAGGGAAGGAAAAAATTGGCACCTGAATGGGAGAATTGCAGGGAAAGGGATGTTTTACCTCAAAGATAAAGTGAGGATTAAAGAATTCTTGAGCGTCAGTATTGAACCCTTATTTTCTTTCATGTCATCATGACCCCACTCATTCTTCGTTCATTTTTTCTCCCTCTGTTCTTTCTTTTCTAGGCGCGAATTTTACGCACACATAACCCACACAACATTGTTTGTGGTATATATATGTATTATATGATATAATTGGGCGTACTTAGATATATATATATATAGTATATATAATATATATAGTATATATATAATTAGTATAGTTAATTTATGGTAATATTGATATAGCTATAGTATTATAGACGCTTTTATCATGCAGGTTACGTATGATGTACTAGGTATATCGTTTATTAACTATGTTAAATCTGACTATAAAATCTAATAATTACTTTTCTCAGTTATAATTTATGCAGTTAGGACGGAGTGAGGACCGATACAAACACTTATCTGTGACTATATCTGTGAGCGTAGACCCGCGCGTAAATATACTGTACAAGTGAGGTGAGAGATTCTCCAGAATTTTGGGTTTTATTTTTTTGTATAATTATGGCATTAATATAGCATTTTGTCGACGAGTACGTCCTGCGAGGGCGAAGTATTTATCGGGGTAGGTTACATACTAGCATATAAGTTAATAGTGAGTAATTAAATTGATAAGTGAGAATTGTAAAATTAATTAGCTACTTGTGTCGATAATATGAGTATTTACTAGATGGGGTAATGAGTTTATGTGAAGCGGCGGATAGGACCCGCGTAGAAATATTATTACTAGGTGGTGTAGGGAAGAATAAGTCGGAGTATTTTTGGTTTTTAACGCGTTTTTAATATATAAAATCCAGATAAAACCCAGTGGTAGGCGTCTGAGAATGTCTAGAGTTTTTTATTTTTTGGTTTTCCTTTCTTGTCTTGTTCTTGACGTGAGGTGGTGAGAGAGGAGTAAGTGTGTTTAATTGAATTATCGGTAATCCGTAATTAGCAATAACATTAATTGATAATGTACCGAAAGTGAGGTCTAAAGCTTTTGGGTTAGACCCCAGATCTCGACCACAGGTCAAGATGGGAGTCACTGCGTAGGACAAAGGTCACCAAAGGTGAACACAGGATCCACGCAAGGTCAACTATAAGGTCTCACGAACAAGCGTCACCAAATTGTCACAAATTGGTGGTCACCACAGATTTCACCAGATGAGGTACCGTTAGAAGGTTAAATTGCCCGACATAATGTGTTCGGATGCCAAAAAATACAGTGAGAGAACTAAAGGGTGTAATTATATGTAGCTCTCTAAGAACCTGTCTTGTTAGGAAATTATTATTTTGTTAGACTCTAGATAAATGAACAGAATTGTAATTTTAGATACGGTAGGTTAAGATAGTTCTGGAAATTTATTTTACTATTTGAAATATAGTTTTAAAAATTATCATCTATCTGCAAGGACTAATAGATTATAAAAGCCATATTTATGAATACAGACAATTGGAAAATATATAATCTTGTATTGGTAAATATCGGAGTTGATCTCAACTAGAAAATATTAATAGGAAGAACGTAAACCTTTGAGGACTTTGAAAAGAATTTTTGGTGGAAGACTTTGTAAGTAATCAAGTAGAACAAAATGTAACCTAAATTGCAGGAAGAACACATAGTTGACCATGTTAATCAATGTACTTTTAAGAACACACCCGACTAAGACAAAAGTAGTTGATTCTTAAGTACATGAATGACAGAGATTAACTTTTAATATAGATTAAAATACAATAACCTTGATTATATTTCTTAAAATAATTTGAAAGAAGTAAGTGTATGTGTGAATATGTTTTGAAAGATATGAACTTTAAATGAAGTTTTGAAAGATAATAATTATTTGTTCTTTGTGGTCTAAAATGTTGGATTAAAGTTTTTAATTCTGTTAATATGTTAATAGATTAACTAATTAAACAGTAATTAATAGATTAATAAATCGAATTATGTATTTAAATTAAAGTTGAACATATAAAAGCTCTTTTGTGTGAGTTTAAAGATGAGCAAGCATTTATCGATATTTTCGTGTTGAAATTGAAAATTTTGAGATTGTATGGTGAAGTAACAGTTTGAATATTTTGGCAGACAATTTTTGTAAAAAAAGTATGTTTTGAAACTGTAGGTGCTTTTTTTTTTGAATAGGACTTTGAAAAAATATATAGAGTACTTTAGTTTGTGGTTTTTTGATTTTTTCGTAAAGAAATTCGGTCTGATGGAACTTAGTAATTTTGGTTTGGTATTGAATAAATTTAAATGTAATTAACAATAATTAATCTGATGACTATGTTTGCACATCAATAAAGTATGCGTGTTCACATGTCTTCATAGTTTTCTCTCCAAGCATTGTTCTGCATTCTCTGTTTGCCTGGGTCAAGGGACTATAGCCGGACCAGTGACCCTAATGGAGCTTCAGGAGGAGTTGAAGGGGATAATAAAGACTTATTTAACCTTCTCGAATTAATAACTGATGAATTGAGAACATGATTGTTTCCAAATCCTCCAAACCTTAGAAGGAAAGCATAATGTAAAAGAAGCAATAGACTACTGATGGACAGAAAGCAGAAGAGAAGAGAATACAGGAGCAAAGCTCAAGATAAACGGAACCCACACAAAAGGATAGTGGGTACTTCCTCCAGTGATATCTATCTCCTGTCTAACCATTGATACATGTGCGTTAGAGACCCGTGAATCAGAGAGACAAGCTTGGGACTGGAGCAGTCAACGAGGATAATACACGAAATACGAGCAGGCGATTACCAATGAAGGTGGCTTCAAAGACGAATGTTTTTTGGACAAATACTTTAATATAAATTATAATAGCGGACTCGGAGCGGGGCACTCCCCTCTGTCAAATTATAAAAGAAAACTATATCACAATTTTGGAATGGCAAAACAGAAATATTTAACAATAAAAGTGAGTTTAGTGGAACTTGAGGACAGAACCCACAATTGATTACTCTATATGGATGGACAACCCTCAGAATCCGTGGGGACCAGCCCACAATACTTTAAATATCCTCTAACATATGCAAGCACACCGTGTAGCCACAAGCTGGCAACACCTCTTCCTTACTAATGCAACGCTGGGTTGACAATACGCATACCTCATATGGACCTCCCTTAGGAGGAAGCTTATCCCAGACGCTTGTGTTATGCCCTATCCACTTCCAAGAATTGCCTAAAGAAATTGAAAATGCTATGTGAAAATGGAGAAAAGACCCAAGTTCTGGGGGTAGGTATTAAGTTTGAAGAGTTACAATCTTGTTAATTTATTCAAATAAAGGGTGAGGGAATTCTTTAAACTGAAAGAAGAAAAATAGAGAGCTTATGGCTAAGACTTACAATCTCTTGCTGATTTTTGCACATGCAGGAGGCCCGCCAGTATGTCTGATTTCAAAGACTCAATAAGCGTTCTCGAGGTGTGTGAAGACCCTAGACGACTTGTCTTGATTCAACTGAAGTAGATTTCTTGCTCAAAGCCAGAAAAAACCGACGACAGATCGTTTTGTGTATGTGAAACGTTCACTGTAACTTTCAACAGAGACAACTGTAGACTCTGCTTACCTGCGAATTTCATCATGTTGGACTTGATAGATGAATCATTCCTTTGGAATATCAGGAGAAAAATTCATAGATAACGGAACTCTAGGGATTGGAGGGAACATGCAAGGGTTCGTGCAGGGACGGTCTCGCTTGAGAACGATTATGATTTTTAGGAGGAGAGGCCCTGCTGAAGGCTCACCACTAAACATGTGCATATAATTATGCACTAACAGTTTTAGGAGATTATGTGGAAGAGCTCAGATATCATCTGGGTTAAAATCAATCAGATAACTTAGAAATAAGAAATTGCTTGCTTACGATAAATTAGTTTTCTAGATCTAATTATGATGTACTTGTTACCATTGTCGAAATAGAGGTGTCCTTTATGAGGAGTAAGGAAAGATAAAGCGTGTGGTCCTGCGATATCCGGCACCGAAGACAGCCGGGAGTCGCAGATAGTGGTGGGGGACGAGACACGGATAATAGTAGACGTGAGGGGCAAAGACACAGTTGGTCAGGTTTGTAAAAAAAAAAGTCCGGGGAATTCAGAGACACGCAATGGCAAAGAGTCTCAAGCCCTGGACAATGACAAGAGTTGTGCCGGTAGACGACGGTGAGGAGACCCCCCCGAAGATCCAAATGTCGAGAAGAATGCGGAAGGAGAGACAGGGGGAAAGGGGAGGGGGAGACAGGGACAGTGGAGGGGATAAAGAGAAAAAGGGAGGGAAGAGAAAGGTATGATCAGCGACCAGAACGAGACAATGGGAAGGCGGTGGGGAGGTAAGGATGATAAGAAGGAGGATGGGACCAGATGGGAGGGAAAACGCAGAAGGCAGGCTGAACTTCTTTTCGTAGAAATGCAGGAGAAAACTCAAGACCAGATAGAAGAAGGAGTCTTTTTCCAAACTAACCATAGAGCTGAACAAGATAGAAGAAATTCAGCTAGAGTATTCTATACAGAGAACCATAGCACTTAGATAACAGTGAAGTTTAGAAAAGAAAGACTAAATGATAAACCTCTTTCATGAAGGAACACAGAACCATTGGATTGGGTAATAAAAATTATTCTAAATTTTGCAGGTATTATTACAAGGCGTTCTACCAATATTAGGCAGTATATCCACTACAAGTGAAGTTAGAAAAGAAATAAACTCAATGGACTATTGCCTTAAAATGTGAACCTTTAGGTCATCATTCCCGAAACTGTGGTTGGAATACCACATATTGTAGAGTATGTATGTAAAAGATTCCATGCCCGGGGTTCGACGGTCTTAATTGCAAGAATGCCCGTGTTGGATCCCTAGATGAAAATGAAAATAATATCCGATAATACCATATAATAAGCTCCCCACTGATTTGATTAATGGGGGGTCAAGCTCGAAGAGTCCGAGAATTAACATGATTCAAATTGTCCAAAGACCAACTCTTACTCAAAGAATGAAGCGTTAGCTATCCAAGGTAAGTGTTCTTTATGAAAACGACCAGAGGTTCACTCTTGATCTCTAAGCATCAAGCAAGATTCCAGAACTGAAGAAATATCTGAAGCGACAGATGAAGGAAGAAGAGAAACGAACAGTTTTTTCAACCCGATCTTTCTACAAGAGAACCAAATTGTTGAGTATAGTTTGGCAAAGATTTAAATGAAGAAATGGTAAATAGAACAGTAATTAAAGAAATACTTCAAGCTTAAAGAAAAGAGGTGTTTTTAGTAACCTCTAGCTTCTTTGGTGTAGGAATTTAGACCCCAAAATTGGGATGTCACTTATTTTTTGTCAGATATTTTTTGGACTCCAGCAAAGGTCAGAACGAGGTATGAAGTTCACTAGCTTACTAGATTTGGGGAGCCACCAACCTGTTTGATATCGTGGATAGATTAAAGGAATAGAAAGAGAAGGAAGATTCAAACTGTCTTTTAAAGAAGCTAGTATTATAGTTCAAGGGATTGGAACTCAGATGATCTCTTATAGGAGAAGTTGAATCTACTTTTAAGGACTACACCAAACAGTATTACCCAGTTACCTTTTTTAGTGTGTAAGACTGGAAGCACTGGAGCTTGGAATGGAATTCTATTAGGTACAAGTATTTTAGCTAATCTACCTATAACAATAGACCTTTCTTCATCGCAATTAAATCTTAAAGAAGAGGATAACGAAATTAAAGTTAAAATCTTTGCCAGGTTAGGAAGTTATTTTCTCATGAATCAAGAGGAAAAGATAACTAAGAAAGATATAAATAATAATTCTAATATAAATGACAAATTTAAATTAAACAATTACAGTGATAATTGTAAACCAGTAATTAAGAGAGGCTCATTGGAGAAGCCTACAAAGACAATAATTAACAAAGGCTCATTGGAAAAGCCTACAAAGGTAGAAATAAATAAGGATAATATTGTTCATCAAGAGAACAAAGAAAATGCACAACTTCCTCCGGTAAAGGAAGGACCTTTCATAGCAGAATGAAGAATGAAGTTCAATTTGCTATTAATAGAAGAAACATTGGCACCTGCTCAATCTTATGGTTACTTGAAAGTCAGACTGAGAGTGTAAGAAATTTGAAACTGGAAAAGAAGGTGGTTTCTTAGATAAACACCTTGCTTTTTCCTTAGGGCCATAATATTTTGCAAACTCTGTATGCCCAGTAAGAAACAATGAAGTCATTTTGAGTTATTTAATCTAAGGACAAGCCTTTTTATAGAAGAAAATAAAATATATAGGGAGTGTCATCCTATCTTTTTTAGAAATTATTGAAAAATATTTTTATAAAACTGCTATTGCTACAGAGAATAAGCAGAAAGGATCTACTTGTATAGTAACCTGTTCTTCAGAAAATTTATCAGATTAACCAGTTGAAGAATGCATACAGAGAAATTATTACAAGATAATTTGAGTAAAGAAGAAGCAGATGTTTCTATTTTACAGAAGAATGTATTAGAGAACTTTTAATTTGTTAAGGAATGACAAGGACGTTATTGCTTTTGGACGATGATTGCAGTCACCTTGTGTCGTAATACAGAAGTTTGAATAGAACCTTACTCCAGCATTGCTCCAAAATCATTTTGCCAGAAACAAGTATCGTCTCACCAGTAATTACATAAAATTTTACAGATGCAGCTTTAAAGAAAGGATATATCAAAGCTTTCTATTCGCCACATAGTTCACCTCTACGGGTGGTGGCAAACAAGAACATCTTAACAAACCCAAGAGTCTGTATAGACTTCGGTATTTAAAACTCCTTTCAGCGTCGCCAGATGATGTACCCATTTGCCTCGATTGACGAGATATTTTCGTCCCTAGAGGTAGTACAATTTTTACTAGCTGTGACTTGATAGATGCTTACCATTCCCTCGAAGTCGAGGAGGGAACACAGAAATTAATGGCTTTCCGTAAAAGAATTATTCTGCCCAACCAGATTATTATTTGGGCACCGAAATGCCCCAAGTACCTATGCCTAGGACAATGCAAGTCGCGTTGAACCATTTATTAGGACCTATTGCCCAAGTGTATCTAGATGATGTCTTAATCATGGGTAAAAATAAGGCAGAAAATTTTGAAAACTTAAAGAAAGTTTTTACTGCATTTAGAGATAACAAATTGAGAGTTAATATGACCAATGTCATTTTCTAAACTTCAGTTTCTGTACTGTAGGATTATAAAAGTAGGAAGAGACGGAATTCCCGATCCAGCGAAGAATAGAATCAGATGAAGGTTTCGTCCCTCCAGCAAGTGTAAAGGAAACACAATCTTTATTAGGATGTTTCTCGTATTTTCGCTTTGTTAATTAGTGACTTTGCACTAATTTGCAAACCCATATATCAACTTAATAAAAAGGATGTTAGTGAATGGAAGGGTAGAACACCAAACAGAGCATTTGGAATCTTAAAGGAGAAGATTGGGTGGTTCACCTCAGATTAACTTTATCCAGATTATTCCCAAGCCATTTTTGTATAGGTACAGAACGCCTCTGTGACTATGGAATAGGAGGCGTTCTTACCAGATGTCAGATGACGGCAAGGAAAAACCGTTGTCTTTTGTGTCAAGAGTGTTAAGAGGCAGTGTGAACTCAACTATATATTATAGAAAAGGAATGTTTGGCTGTTGTCTTTTCACTACAGAAGTTTAAAAATCACGGTGTTTGGATTATCCCCATCACCATATTAACTGATAATCAACCTCTTTGCTTTATATTTCGCAACAAACAACAAACGGGACGCTTAGCCCGTTGGAATTTGTTTGTAAACAGTTTTTCGCCAACTATAAAGTATAAGACGGGAAAACTAACATACCGCCTGATTATTTGAGTAGGACGTTGCAACTCTTCGGAATTTAAAGTTTTCAAACGAGAAAAGAAACCAATCTTACAAGAAAAATTTTATTTTAACGAAAGAAACTTTCAATAGGGAAACAAGAGAATTGCCCAGATTAAAAGAATAGTTAGTGGGCTAGGAAAACCCTAAAACACTTATCCCACATATTTGTCATAAAGGAAAGTGTGTACTATGCAAGCCCGAAAAGAACCTTATGTAATACAGGTACCAGGTAGCATGATCTACTCAGTGCATAGATTCAGTGCACATTCTTCACTTGGAAGTGGGCATGGAGGACAGCAAAGGACTGAAAAACGAGTTAGGGAGAGATACGTTTTTCCTCATTTAACGTAAGTTAGTAAAGGAGTTACTGTATACTCAGTGCGTCGTCTTGTTTGTGCTTAAGGTTAAAGTCCTAGACCTTCAAAGCAGAAAATCAACAGAGGCCTTCCTTATACTCCATTTTTTAGCAGTACACGTGAGATAGCATAGGAAAGCTTCCCACATGGTTCAATTTCAGAGCCAAACACATTCTCGTTCTTCAAGATAGTTTTGACTCGATACTGTTGAATTAGTCGACATGTAAGACAAGATCGAGCCAAAGAATTTGGCCAAGCTTACAAGAAAGAGGTAATATGTCGGCATTCGAGCCAAGAAATTTTAGCCTCGGACAATGCCCCAGAAGTTATTCAGGCTGGCCTCTCCAAAAAAGAGCTATGTAGAGCTTGGAGGATAAAAAAAGTTAATATTATTGAAGAACATCATCTTTGTCAAATGGTGTAGTAGAAAGAATGAATGCAGATATTGAAAATTTCTCCGTCATTTCGTAAAGGATAATTCAAGTTTGTTTGGTCAAAGTACTTATCTTTTGCTCAAAATAGCAATTAATACATCGTATTTAAAGTAGATCCATTGGATCAAGCTCCACATTTTGTCCTTGCATGGATATATAAAGAGACTTCCCTACGAGATTCCTGACTATGTCTCTCATTTACAAATAAAAATCGGGAAAATAGAAAAATCAATATCAGATGTGGGAGATGTCACGTAGTGGAAAGAATGGAAGCAATTTAAGCAGACTTAGCTTAGAGAAAGAATCTAGAAAGGAAACAATTAAAGACTATGGAACAGCAAACACAAAACATGCCACACAAGAGAATGAAATTGGGCGATTTGTTTTTGTAAATGCTGTAAAAGAAAACCTCACAAAGTTCTAAATTGAACAAAAGATTCGAAGGGTCCTTTTATTGTAAATCAAAAAAAGGAGCCAAATAAGCTTATGCTTTCTTGTTTAAATTCAACGCAATTATTTCCGGGTTCACCGGGATAATGTAAAGATAATTCAGTAGAAAAGATTACAGAATCACATTTTTCATTTTGATAACGATGAGATTTGGAATCCGAGAACAGCAATTCAAGAAACATTGGGATCCCCAAAAGATATAACAGATAAAAAACAAAATACAAAATACAAAAGAAACAAGTATGGAACCTGAAGAAGCTAGATCGACAAGGTAGATGACAAGATCTCCAACCCACTTCTTACGTGAGATTCCCCAATTTTATATGATGAACAAAATATGTCTACCAGAGGATTCACACAAGAACCAACAGAACCTGTGTGGAGAAGAAACACAGAACTTCTTGTAAACCAAAGCAATACCTGATACTTTCTCAGGAAGTAGATTGATGAATCTACTCCACAAACAAGAAATCAAGTAAGAGGATATAGACCGTCTCTATCACCAATCAGACAAGAAGATTCATATATTTCAGATAGTTCTGAACAAGAGGAACAACCTGTCATTCCAGAAGTACAAGAGGATGCTTTGGTAACACCACTTACAGATGGAACTGTTGGGGAAAATGTGCCAAGTTCTGAAGCACTTCCCAAAGATGATGAGGTAAGCACCTCCAGAAGATTTTATGGATTTATCAACATCTGAAGGCAACCAAGAGATGATAGAAAGAGATCCATCTTATGTAGACCTCACCAGCAATTCAGAGGTCCGGGGGATGTGGAACCGAGGGTTACAAGAAGCCAAACAAGACAAAGACGACATGAATCTTCTTCAATCTCCACCAAGAACGGAAAAAGCAACAAAAGAGTCGTCTGAAACAGAATTACAAGAAAACCTCAGTTGTTTTGCATTAGAATGACTAGAAGGAGGCAAATAGACTTTTACTATTTGCCTCCTAAGAGTTAAAATCTCTTGGAAAATCTATAAAATTTTGTAAATAAAGATTTTATTTTATTTTATTTGTAATTGTTATATAGGAAGGTTTTAAGTTTTATATTTTCTATTACAATACACAAAATATACACATTTTTACCCTTTTTATTTTTAAGTCTGGGTTTAAACAAAGATTCCATATTTTATATTTTTATTTATGTCCGTAACGAATTCGCGATAATTTTTTTTTGCCCCCAGGGGTCAGGTCTTTTCTTTTGAAACTGAAAAACCCATAAAAAAAAAAATAGGAAAAATTTTTTAATTTACGTTTCTTATTAATAACAACCGTTTATATACTATTTATTGGTTTTATTAGTAAAACATGTTTTATTATTATTTCTTTTATTTTAACAAAGAAAAACAAAAGTAAGAATGATCGAAAAATTTCGTTTTAGTATTAGAATAATAAAAATATAATCAGCTGGCTTATATTAATATTAAGAATTTTATTTTTAATTCAGAATTAGCCCTATGCTATCAAATTAGCTTGTTTATTATTTTTTAATTAAATTTTCTTTATGCCATAATCAGCTTTTATTAATATTAATAGCTTCATGTTTTATATAATCCTTTTAATTTTACGAATTTTAATTTTCATGATAATCAGAATGCTACAATTATCAGAATCATAATCATAAGCTTCTGTTATTTCAATTTTACCAAGTGTCTGAAATCAGAATGCTATAAACATTTCTTAACTGAAGTTTAAAAATCCTACAACCAATAATCTCGATTTCATTTTAGGAAGTTCATTTTATTTTAATTATTGGATTTCATTAATTAACGTATTATCAGAAACATATCAAACTGAATTCAATTTAATTTTTTAAAATTTAACGTAGACTCTAGTATAATCAGAATTTATTTTTTAATCCGAATCTAACTACACTCTATATCCTAAATTTTTAAATGTTACTTTTAATAAGGACGAAACGTCATGTATAATTAATCGAAGTAATAGACTTTACCAAGGTTGAAACATGAAAATGTTCATTCCCAGTTTTTGCGTTACTTCTTTTACCTGCAGTCCTACCATCTCCACTAACCTTAATGAAGAAACAAGAGTATGGCCACGGTATCATTTGGTATCACTGCCGTTGAAGTAAATGTTTATCGAAAGGATATCTGACTTTGATTGCTATCTTTAGAATGCCATCAGGAAATTAAAACCACTATTCTATAGAACCATCAAAATGGTAGATACTTTAAAAGATAGATATTTAACCGGGCGTTATTAATGATAATTTTATTATATTTCTATTAAAATCAAAGAACACGATAAATATCATTCAACTTCATTAAAATTAGAATTAAAGTAATATCCCTTAAATTAGCTGAAATTAAAAGCTTGCCATGGGTTCACTCACAAACAAGATTCAAAAGAGCTGCTTTCGAATTGGGAGGAGATATACTTAATATTTTATTTGGTACCGCGACTGATAAACAAATTAAATTTTTGAGAAAAAAGATAAATATATTAGGTAACTTTGCGAGTACTTCAAATTTATTAGTTATTGAATTGAAAGAACAATTAAAGTCAAATACCCAAACATTATCAGAATTTCAATTTAACCTACAAAAATTAATTGCATTTCAACACAAATCACTAGCAACCAACCACATACTCAATCAGCTAGGTAGTATCAAATCATTACTTACATTAGTTGAACATTCAGTCAATAGTATTACAATGTTACATCAATTAGTTATCACTTCATTACAATTAGCTAAAACAAAGATAACTAATGATCAACTTTATTCACCCATCTTTTTGTTACATATATACTAGAAATGACACAAACCACAAATTTACATCCTATCATACCATTAGAAGCGACAACATATCATTCATTTTTGACATACTCATGGACCATATCACTAATCCATTTGAATTAATTACATTAATTCCATTCATTTCAAATGAGAAATTTATTTCATACAAGTTAATTCCGTTCCCAACATTCATTCCTTTCAATGAAACGTCCGTTCGAATAATGGTATAATACACCAAATAATTACCTTTTCGTTAATTTTGGTCAGCGAAAATATACTTATGTGCGAAAATTCGGTTCACGTTAATTGTCCGTAAACTGAGAAAAACAGCAGTTTGCCCTCAATCACAACTTTTACATCCATTGATGACAAACATGCTTGCTATCGCTTTTGTCTTAACTATAACTACTAATTTCTCGTCCGAATGTTCCTATAGCTATCTTGAAATCAAAAGCCACGGAACCTTCACAGTGTACCACATAGGAACATTTCCACTATATATATCTTTTAGCAGAAAAAAATTAGAGGACTTCTATATCCTAGCGCGAAAGACCCCATTACACGCCATACAGCATATAAATAATTTTATTTTTAAGACTTTAACAATTTTGACTCTCGTACTTTTACTCTGCTGAAATTATCAAATTTAAAAAACCTGCCATTCAATTTAGAGAAAATATTTTTTTAAGGATACATATGAGTTCACGAAAAGTTTTGTTTTAATTTTCTTACACTCATGTTTAGGCTGGC
>JABUQX010060083.1:0-7500 GCA_015478945.1 Trachelipus rathkii | reverse complement strand
TCTCTCTTTAAAAAGCCCAAATCTGGGCTCACCTGAGAGACTTTGCGCTAGGCTTTGGGCTTGGGCTTGGGCTTTGGGCTTGGCTTGGCTTGGGCTTGGGCTTGGGCTTGGGCTCTGGGCTTGGGTGGGGTTTTCTATATTTTCCTGCCCCCTCATTGAAGGCCCAGCCCGTGACTGTGGTGAACTGTAAAAAATATATCATATATAATATATATAATATATATATATTATATATATATATTATATAATATATATATATATCATATATATATATATAATATATATATATATATATTAATATATATATATATATATTATATATATACAGTATATATATACATATATATATATATATATATATATATATATATTTATATATAATATATATATATATATATATATATATATATATATATATATAATATATATAATATACTTAATAATATAGATATATATATATTATATATAATATAATATATATATATATATATATAGATATATATATATATATATATATATATATATATATATATATATATATATGATATATAATATATATATATATATATATATATATATATATATATAAATATATATATATATATATATATATATATATAAAAAAAAAAAATATATAAAAAAAATATATATATCATATATATATTATAGAATATATATATGCTAGATATAAAATATATGCTATTATGATTTATATAATATATATATGTATACTGTATATATATATAATATTATATATATATATATATAATAGAGTAATCTAATAATAGAGTGTATGTATAGTAGGAACGAGGGATGGAATATAAAGAAGTCTTTAATTATATTAATAAAGAATCTATCATTTGTATAAATTTCTAATTATACACTGTCAACAAATTTTGGGAAATTTTTCGTAACTAAAATAAAATTAGGTGAAGCTATACGTATTTTACATGCAGATTCCGAAAATGATTTTAGAATTCTTGTATCACGTATAGTTTTTGAGTTACAAGCTTCCAAAGTTAAGGTATAATACCTCCAAATATGCGTATGTTGTAACAAAGATATATTATTATTATTAAACTTGACTATAAAATTAATTAATTTTATAGTCAAATTTACAGAGTTATGATGTCACGAGTAATAAAACATGTATGTATAATGCATTACCACTTAAAAATGATATATATTTACCTTAATTTTCCTGAATTTGTACCACATTGAACTTTCGATAACTACTTTTTCTTTTATGTTCTGAAGTGTCTTCTCTTTTCAGAAACCAGCAGTAATCACTCATCATTGCTTCATCCCATCTACCCTGATAACGTTTCTTCATTTGCTGAATATCTTGGTGGAATCTTTCACCTTGTTCATCGCTTACTGCCCCGAGATTTGGTGGAAAGAATGTCAGATGAGAATGTAAAAAATGTATTTTTAGTGACATTCTGCAGCCTAAGTTCTTGTAATTAACTAGCAACCTCTCTACTATACGATCGCTATTTTCAACTCGTTTGTTTCCAAGGAAGCCTGTAATAACGTCTTTGAAGGAATTCCATGCAGATAGTTCATCATGGTTTAATTTCTTGTCAAAAGCGGGGTCACGTTGTAGTTGTCGAATCTGCGGTCCGACGAAAACGCCCTCTTTCAATTTAGCGTTACTTAAGCCACGAAAAACGTCACATAAATATTTAAATCCATCTCCTTCCTTATCCATGGCCTTCACAAAATTCTTCATCAATCCAAGTTTAATATGTAATGGTGGTAAAATAACTCGCTTAGGATCTACAAGGGGCTTATACTTAACATTCTCTTTGCCCGGGGTAAATGTATCTCTTTCTCTCCATGTTTTTCGTACGTAATGTTGCTTAGTATCCCGGCTGTCCCATAAACACAAAAAACAACAGTGTTTGGTGAATCCTCCCTGTAGACCAAGAAGGAGTCCAACAACTTTCAGATCACAACAGATAAGCCATGTGTGGTCATAATATTTAATAGCTTTCAATATTTCGGACATACTTTCATAGGTTTCCTTCATTATATATATATATATATATAAGGTATAAACATTTAAATCCATCTCCTTCCTTATCCATGGCCTTCCCAAAATTCTTCATCAATCCAAGTTTAATCTGTAATGGTAGTAAAATACCCTCGCTTACGGATCATCAAGGGGCCTTATACTAACATCCCTTTGCCCGGGGTAAAATGTATCTCTTTCTCTCATGGTTTTTCGGTAAGTAATGTTGCTTAGTCTCCGGCCTGTCCCATAAACACAAAAAACAACAGTGTTTGGTGAATCCTCCCTGTAGACCAAGAAGGAGTCCAACAACTTTCAGATCACAACAGATAAGCCATGTGTGGTCATAATATTTAATAGCCTTCAATATTTCGGACATACTTTCATAGGTTTCCTTCATTCCAACAGCATGCGCAACCGGAATTGAGGGAAACTTGTTTGAGTTATGCAATAAGACGGCTTTTAGGCTAGTTTTTGAAGCGTCTATGAATAAGCGCCATTCACCATCTAAATACGGAATACCAAGCTCACGCATAAGTCCATTAACATCGGAACATGAACATATTAAGTTACTCTTTGTAAAATATTTCTCTAAATTCCTGTTTCTATTTCTATATATACTAATATTAACCTTTTGATCTAACAAATTCCACTCCTGCAGGCGTGAACCTAAGATTTCAGCTTGCTGTTTTGACAAATACAGGTCTCGTACTAAATCATTTAGTTCCGGTTGCGTAATCATGTGTGGTGTTGCATTTGATTCGTCTGGGATATATGGCATATCTGCAGCACCCGATGCTCCAGCATTAGAGTCAAACAAATCTTCATCTGAGTCAGGAACCTCTTTCCAAGAAGCTGGTGCTATAGGAATCGGTAGGTTCTCATCATTATGGGGGACTGGTCTCCTGGCTGAGTTAATTGTCGGATAGGCAATGTTTGCTTTAGTTTTTGAATTGAAGCCACATACATTTGTTAAGCAAAAGTAGCAATCCTGTATATGATTCCTTTGCTCCATCCAATACATCGGCACTCCAAAGGGCAAATGCGCTTTTTCACCTTTTAACCACTGGGTTAATTTAACATAACATCTAATGCATGTTATGTGTGGGGCCCATGGCTTATCCTGGTCACCCAACGCACACTTAAAATAATGTTTATAAGCCGTTTTAAACAATTGAGTGATTGGTTTCCGTTGACTTTTCGTAGTATATTCTCCACATACGTAGCAAAAGACATTCGGAGAATTTATACAAACACGTTTGGTACTCATACTTTTTAAATATATATCTGAACAAACTAAATTAACATTAATGCGCTGTAAAAATATATTCTTAATTTTTATATATATATATATATATATTATATATATATATATATATATAATATATAAATATATATATATATATAGTATATATATATATGTATATATATATATAATATATATATATATATATATATATATATACTATATAATATATATATATATATTGGACAGGAAATGTCAAAATTTGACTGTTTGCGGATGCGCCAGGGGTTTTTCCTAATTCTGAAGAATGAGGATGGCGGATGCGGATCTAAAGTAGATGGAGGTATGCCGGATGCGATGCCGATGCGGATGTTTGCTCTTGAAAGTTTAAATAAAAAATAGTATATATATATATATAAACACTACCTTTTACGTGCTTTATCCTCTATGCAGGGGGTAACACGGGGAGACACAGCAAATACTATATATATATATATATATATATATATATAATATATTATATATAATATATATATCTATATATATATATATATATACTATATATATATATATAATATATTGAGTCAGTGTATACAACACACCACGTCTCACAAAGAAGAGACCATAAACTGGCCTGCAAAAAAATCAGCCCACAATGGGAGGGCCCTATCATATATATGTTTCAAGTGTCCAACAAGGGAGATTTGGATGGGAAAATGAATATTCACATGTCAGTCCAAAAAATAAAATTTTAAATACATAAAATTATACCCTTGTATTATAAATAGTCTTAAGATTACGTAACAAAATCAAATGTTATAAAGAATTTTCACTTCTTGAAGATACAAGACAAATAGAGTACTGCTAAAGTGCGCCGATTCAGACAAGATATGGATAATCTTTCAGGTGTTATGGAACCGTAAAGTAGGAAAATAAGACGGCGAATAGGGTCCAGTTGGGAACAATCAATGAAGATATGGCGAACAGATTGCGGGGTGTGGCCACGGCAAAATTTGCAAATGGGAGGAAGGTCCCGTGACATATCGTGACTGAGAGTGATATAAGTGTGGCCAATATGGAGCGTGCAAGTATCAACCTCGTGTAACCGCGTTTCGTCTGTGGAGGAAACGACGCACTCACCAATATTCGGCTATTATGTTTTAGTTTCGCTCCTTGCTGAATCCCGCTTCTCAGCACTCTTGCCCAGGATCGACGCCTTGTCGGAGAGCAGGATAGTAATCAGTTGATGGAAGGCAACCTTGTCGAATGGCATCCGGAAGATACGAAATAAGAGGAGGTGGCATTTTGGCCTCTCTGTCAAGCGATTTCATTGCCGGTTACCCCTACATGAGAGGGGGTCCAACATTAAAATTATTGTTTCTTACGGGAGTGGAGCATTCGAAGAAACTGTTGTAGGAGCGGATACCATTGTGTTTTTAGAATAAGGGGTTTCTTAAACGCCTGTAGCGCGCTGAGCGAATTTGAAAAAATGACATAAAAGAGTGATCTTGGTTAAGGATTAAAATTCGAGAAAGGGCAATCATTATAGCCATTAATTCTGTCGTAAAAATTGAACGCATGAGGGGGGGGGTATGGGAGAGGTTGCAGTCAGGAAAGACAGCAAAGATGCGCCCACACTGTCCCCTGTTTTTGAGCCGTCAGTAAACACTGGAGTAAAATTCATCCTGAACTGCGGAAGTGAGACAGGAATGATGCTTTTAACAAGGCAGCCGGATGGCTAGATTTGGAAAAAGAGGTCAGAGCCAAGCAAATGGTGGGAGCGGGGAATAGCCAAGGTGTGTATCCTTCGTCGTAAAGAAAGGGCAGCACCTTTTGCAGTGATGTTAAGGAAATTTAGGATATTATAAACAGTGTTTGCAAATGGCCAGTAAATTGGGATTCTTGATGTATCTCCTGCAATAATCGGCGTGTCAGAGCATGACGGTAATTGGTTTGACAACGAAGATAGCTTGTAACACATAACTGTATTCTCTTCGGAAAGAGAGAGTGGCATCAACATTGCATTCAACTATTCAAGGAACAGCCATGCCAAGTGGAACACACCAAGTGGAGATTCGATCGCCTCATTGGGATGGGATCATTATATTATATATATATATATATAATATATATATATTATATATATATGTATATATATATATTATATATAATATATATTATATATGATATAATATAATTTATATATAATATTGTATTATATATATATATTATATAATATATATATAACTATATATATTAGTGATGGGACGATTAATCGGAATCGGCATCGGAATCGAGGAATCGGCTTTTTTTCAGGAATCGGATCGGAATCGGAATCGGCAAAATTGCTACCGATTCTTTTGCTGATTCCTTTGGTATACAAATCTGAAAATATTATTATGTTCGAATTTTTATGATATTTTAAAAGACAATATTCGAAGTTCTCTGTAGTTGATTTTTAATTTCAGTTCTTCCTTAATTCTATTTAATTATAAAAAACTGGATTGTAGCAGCGCCATCTTAGTAGAGACTAAGATATCAATGTTAGGATTTTCAGACCAGTCATGCTGGTGAGGCAGACATTTGGCAATGTTTCGTTAGTCGTCATGTTATGTAATATGTTTTGATAATTATATACCCGTGAACTCGTTAGTGAGCAGTGAAATATTTGCCTTGAAGGCTTGTAATAATTGGAGCTATTGAATATAAATGCTATCCTTCAAGTTTCACCTTTTCACGTATCTCACAAAGCATCTAATATAAGTGATTGCTTCAAATGTTAGGAAGAATTCCCATATTCCTGCTTATAAAAATATGTTATAGTAAGATATAACGACCTATATGGCTGCTGGGATTTACACAAGCAGATTCCAGAATACTTGCCTTTTACACTCTTTGACACTAGTTCTCAATGATGCTATATTTGAAACAAAGAAGAACGTGAAAAAAAATATGATCCATATGCAAACTTCGTAAGGTTCATTTTTAATCACACGCTTCAAGTATTGCCAAGTATGAAAGATATCAAACTAGATTTAATTTACCCCAGCACAGATTTATTCAGGATGTACAACCCAGATGTAATAGCAGTATCAATATGCTTTCAAAAATTTTTGAACAAAAGAAGGCTCTCATTTCATATTGCAGTGATCATTCCCAAAACCTGATGCTTAGAAACAACGAAAGTTCTTGAAAAATTGCTAAAACACCTTAAATATTTTTTGTTGATTGTGCAATTTTTATTGAGGCCACAACTCACTAATGTGAATCAATGGCATCGGAATAATCCAAAATATGAAAGTGATTCGCTGTTTTTTGCAAAGACAAAACGAACTATTTGAGGGACTGGGTCCTACCCAGTATCAAAGCATGGAAAAATTCGGTAAAAAATAGATTCAGCTTTTACTTTACTGATAAGAATCTTGTGCTTGCTACCTATCTTGATGCTCAACGCTTTAAAACTACATTCTTGAGGATGATATAACATAAAACTGTGGAAGATTTTCTTAAGCATGGATGTGCGAAGATATACCGTTGTATGGAAAGGAAAGGAAAAACAGTTTCCAACTACTTTAAACGCAAATTTTCAGATTCTTCTCATTTATCAACAGAAAAGAGCGAAAAAAGTGATACTGAAGATACTAGTAGTTTAAACTTCAGTTTTGAAAGCTGTTTTTCGGAATTTAAAGAGAAAAGCACTTTAAAACTAGCAAAGAAACTCATTCCTAAGGAAAAAGACACATATATTGAAAAAATTGATGTTATAAAAGTAGAACTCACCAATAAATAAAATCTGAACACTTATCAAAAATTCAGAAAGTCCCTTACAATGGTGGTCATCGAATAAAGGTACCTTTCAGCATTTTGGGTGTCCTTGCTAGAAAATATTTAAGCTCGCCCCCCTTTTCCGTGGAATGTGAAGACTCTTCAGAATTGGAGGACAAATTTTTCCTCCTAAAAATCGGACTGCCTCAGAAACGGGAGAAATGTTAATGTTTTTGCACAACAATTTAAGAGTCATGCTTTTGAACTATAAATAATCATGGATAATTTTGCTTCAAGCTTTTACTTTTAGTAAATTAAAGAAGGAATTTTTTTTTTTTAAAAGAAAAATGACAAAATTGTTCATTTATTGTAAGATTTTTAAATATTTGCTATTATTTTTCAGTGGTTAAACATAAATAAAAGGTCATAATTAACTAATTATTTTTTTAGCAAAGATAAAATATAAGAGAATTCT
>JABUQX010060082.1:10000-18201 GCA_015478945.1 Trachelipus rathkii | reverse complement strand
ATAACATTGTACTGAGGTAATTCTTTTGATAAATTTATTTATATTTATTATTTTTATAATAAATATAAATCAAATTTATTATATTTTATATTCTTTTAATATATTTTATTTAATGTTTAATGTTTAAATAAGTGTCCCATAATTAAACTTTCTATCCTCAATAGAAAATTTAATCTTGGATCACGTGACCAGCGAACAGCTGCTTTGGTTTTTGAAGTGTACAAACAAATCGACATTTTTCGAAAATTTGAATTTTGAAAATATTTTGATTTAAATATAAAGCTTAACTCTTAAAAGTGATGCTCTAATAGTTTTTTTTGTTTTAGTAGTTATTTTATATATATATATATATATATATATATATATATATATATATATATATATATATATATGTTCGTGGATATACATAAATTGTAGTCTTAGTGCATGATATAGAGCATTGCTAGTATATATATTTTTGAGTATATATATATATATATATATATATATATATATATATATATATATATATATATATATATATATATATATATATATATATATATATATATTCATTGAATATATAGGACTTTAGTTTATTATATTTTTGTCTTAATATAGTGCTGCAAACGTTATATACATTGATTCGTATGTAAATCCATATTTATATGTATCTACATATTCATTGATATATATAATTGTATCCAAATTGTTTAAGAGAAAGCAGTACACATTTTCTTATTTTTTTTATTAAAATATATAATTTTATTAGCGTGTCAGTTGATTCCGTTTTATTGGTCAATTATTCTTCAAAGATTTATTTGTTTAATTTATTGAGGTCATTTTGAAATTAATGCACAAAGCACTGACGAGATTCTTAGGAATATTATTTGATAACAAATACTACAGTTCAGAATTGGTTTCGGGTACAAAAAGAATCCGTCGTCCATTCTATTACTACAGAGATCTTCACAGAATTGGATTGGGAGGGTGTCATTTTTGATATTATAAATTTGTTCCTACAGGCTATTGATCTAACCAATAGGAGATTGAAATACTGATAGATTACAGGACGTAAACACCAGAGTATTTACATGACAGTTTGTCTATGGGGGCCTGGTCATTGGAATGATAGTAAGTTCGCAGAGTAAGTAGACAAAGTTGTTATTTGATGCCCTGACCCTCCCCAAGACTGGGGGTAAGGTGCATGACATGCATCAGAAAAGAAAAGCAGTAGAAGAATATGACAAAAGTCGAAAAGAAAGCCCAGCCTTACCGCCCCCTCTGTACCATTGAATTAGTAAGAACTCATCGCAGTCAGAAAATCTACCCTAGAGCTTCACGGGACCGCGACGGACCCTCACTATGGTAAACCTGTCTTAATGTATAGTAGTGAGACTATGGTCTGGAATAAGAAGTATAGATCTAAAGTACAATGTGTTAAGATGGACAATCTTAGGGGTGTGCTAGGTGTGAGAAGAATTGATAAAATGAGGAATGAACGTATTAGAGAGTTGGGAGGTGTGAAGAAAGTGATAAATGTGAGAATAAATGAAAGTACATTGAGATGGTTTATGTGTAAAGGATGGATGATAGTCGGTTGGTTAAGCGGATGTATAATGGCGAGTGTGTTGGGAATCGACCGACTGGGAGACCGAAGAAGTAGATTGAGTCAGTAAAGGAATGCCTGGAGGAGAGAAATGTGAGTTGACAGAGGCGAGAAGAAATGTACATAATAGGAGTGAATGGCGGGGTTTTGTGAGGGGGTTATGGTTGTGGCCCATCTGGGCCAAGGGATAAACCCCACACTCACGAGATGCCATAGTGAGGGTCCGTCGCAGTTCCATGAAGCTCTAGGATGGACTTTCTGACTTCGATGAGTTCTCACTAATAGGTATAAAGGGGGCAGTAAGGCTGGGTTTTCTTTTCGACTTGTGTCATATTCTTCTACATAATAATGTTAATGATAATGATAATGATAATGATAATGATAATGATAATAATAATAATAATAATAATAATAATAATAATAATAATAATAATAATAATAATAATAATAATAATAATAATAATAATAATAATAATAATAATGTCTTATTTCAATCCATATTTACACGGCCTTTCCAATCAATTTCAGAAATAATTTCTCAGTTGTTATATGTATACAAGCTCAAATTAATTTACAAATTCAAACGAACGATGTAAATAAATTATAAAAATATTTCTAAGTTCAAATGAATTTTGTAACTAATTTATAAAAGGTTGGAATTATTTCTAAGTTTTGATGTATTTATTTGTTTCGGTAAGAGCAAGTTTTAAATTGTTCTTAGTTTGCTCTTAACAATTTATTTTAAACTTAATTTTTTTTTGTTGATGATTTTTTTTTTTTTTTTAAGAAAAAATCAATTTTTTTGATTTTTCAGATTCGTGACGTCACGCAAAATTAAATTGTAAACAAACTTTTTTTTTTAAGTTCGATATAGTATTATTTTTGAAGTGGTTTATTCAATCTATGTAAATCAAAATCTTAAAATAGGGCCTATAGTCTATGACACAATGAAAGAGCAACACTAAAGTGTGTTACGGACTTACGGGTTACAATGGCAATAGTTTTTTGAAAATTGAAAAAAATATATTAAAAACTTCATAATATATATAAAAAATTATCGATATTGAGAATCCGATAATTTTAATGGTGAATAAGGGGTCGATTAATACTTAATAGTAACACGTTATAACAATTTAATTATTAATTATTAGATTAATTATTATAGCTATATTATTAGATTATAATCTAATTATTAGATTGTGACCTGATATTATTTGTAATTTTAATTTTTATTTCTATTGAAGTTAAATCACTTAAATATACAAAAAAATATAAATATATTAAAAAAAATCAAATCAAAAAAGTCATGATTTTTTTTTTTTAATAAAAAATCGAAGTAAATGAATCAGTTGATTTTTTTCATTTTATTTTTTTGGTGCCATCCCTTGTTCAAACAGAGGATATAACCTTATCATAAAATATTAAACCTTCAAAGTCTTGTCACAAAGACTATTCAATCCTGCTTTATACCAAAACGAAGTCAACTACCTTCACAACTTTTATAATCGAAGTAATTTTATTTGGACTCGACCCATACTGCAAAAAAAAACAAATTATCCTTTTAACAAGTTTTATCAAACAACTAATGCTCTCTCTCTCTCTCTCTCTCTCTCTCTCTCTCTCTCTCTCTCTCTCTCTCTCTCTCTCTCTCTCTCTCTCTCTCTCTCTCTCTCTCTCTCTCTCTCTCTCTCTCTCTCTCTCTCTCTCTCTCTCTCTCTCTCTCTCTCTCTCTCTCTCTCTCTCTCTCTCTCTCTCTCTCTCTCTCTCTCTCTCTCTCTCTCTCTCTCTCTCTCTCTCTCTCTCTCTCTCTCTCTCTCTCACCCTCCCTCTCTCTCCTCTCTCTCTCTCTCTCTCTCTCTCTCTCTCTCTCTCTCTCTCTCTCTCTCTCTCTCTCTCTCTCTCTCTCTCTCTCTCTCTCTCTCTCTCTCTCTCTCTCTCTCTCTCTCTCTCTCTCTCTCTTCTCTCTCTCTCTCTCTCTCTCTCCCTCTCTCTCTCCCTCTTCTCTCCCTCTCTCTCTCTCTCTCTCTCTCTCTCTCCTCTCTCTCTCTCTCTCTCTCTCTCTCTCTCCTCTCTCTCTCTCTCTCTCTCTCTCTCTCTCTCTCCTCTCTCTCTCTCTCCCCCTCCTCTCTCTTCTCTCTCTCTCTCTCTCTCTCTCTCTCTCTCTCTCTCTCTCTCTCTCTCTCTCTCTCTCTCTCTCTCTCTCTCTCTCTCTCTCTCTCTCTCGTTGATGTACAACAATTGTCTATCACCTGACAAATCTTAAACTCCCCAAATATAGAGTCAACCCTCAATGAAGCTAAACCCCAAGTGAGAAGAAATGCAGCACAACTCTTTCAAGCATGGAACCACGACAGGTATTGCTGAATTATTGAGACCAAGGGATTCCTAGAGGATATATTCCGAATTGCGAGAAGGGCTCTTTCAAAATCTGACAATATGGTGACAGATTCATCCCTGGTGACAACTAGAATCCTATAAATTGAAAGTAGTGCCACCAGCTCTATCGTAAAAAATAGATGGGCAGGATGTCAGGGTATGAGACAAAGTGCAATCAAGAAAAGTGACCAATGCTCCAACTATTTTCATTATGGAGCCATCAGTAAAGACAGTTGTCGATATAATAATAATAATAATAATAATAATAATAATAATAATAATAATAATAATAATAATATCACTGTGTGTGGGGAGAAAGAATTGCCCACATCGTATGTCCTGCGTGTCGTAGAAGGCGACTAAGGGACGGTGATAGTTGGGTTGGCTGCCCACTACCACCTATCTCGTATGGATCGTATGGGTACATGGAATGTCAGAGGAATAAATGTTGAGGAGAAGAGGAGAGAGGTGATGGATGTATTTAGAAGGGCAAATTTGATTTGCTCGCTGTGACTGAAACAAAGATGAAAGGAAACGGTGAAAATAAGTGGTGTGGTGTGAAATGTGTGTGTGCTGGTGTGGAAATGAATGAGAGAGGGAGAGAAGGAGTTGCAATTTTGATGAGTGACCTGTGGTACAAAGCTATGGTAGACTTTGTGTGTGTGAGTCCTAGAATTCTATTGGTTAAATTTAAGTTTGAAAAGGTCAAGGTATATGTGTGGTTGTGACGTATGGTCCATCTGAGGGAAACGTTGAAGAGAGTACGATTTTTTGGGATAATCTGAATGATGTTCTGGATGGGGTGGGTAGGAGCTTCAGATTGATAGTGTTGGGGGACCTGAATGGTTGGATAGGTGATCAAAAAAGGGATGGTATAACAGGTGGTTTTGGGGTGGCGGGAGAAAATGAGAATGGTAGGAAGGTGATTGATTTCTGTGAAGAGAGAGGTATGTGTGTAAGTAATACTTTCTTTAAACACAAGAGTATCCATAAGTATACTAGAGTTGGTGTAGGTAGAGATGGTATCGAAGTGAAAAGTATGATTGATTTTGTGTTGGTGAAGAAGGAGATGTTGAAGTATGTGTTGGATGTTAAATCAGTGAGGGGTTTAGGAATGGGATTATCGGATCATTATGTTTAATGTGTACATTGTTTAAAACCCCCCACCGCCAATAACCCAAACACAAACTGCATATACAAAATCCCCTGTCAAAATTGCCCCGCCATATACGTATAAGCAGAAAAGAGTGATCGCAAATCGGTTGAATATGAACAAGTTGATACTGAACAAATCTGGGGGCAAATGAAGGAAGCAATTGTTAGTAGTGCAAAGGAAGTGTGTGGATGTGCTAAAGTAGGAAGTAAGAATGTTAACAGCGAATGGTGGAATGAAGAGGTGATGAAAGCGGTTAAAGGTAAAAAAGAAGCGTGGTTGAAAGTACTAAAAACCAAATGAAGTTTCAAAAGAAAAGATGCTTGGAATTATATAAGTAGGAAAAAAAGAAATACTAAAAGGTGCATACGTAGGGAGAAAACAAGAGGTAATGAACAGTTTGAAGGAGGATGAATGAGACATACAAGGAATAGGAAGCTCTTCTGGAAGGAAGTGAAAGGTTAAGAATGAGAATAAGGGGAATCTGCTTAGAAATAATGAAAAGGGATGGTGCTGTTGTAACTGATGAAATGGATGAGGGGAGTGTGGTTAACACTTCTGAAAATCTGCACAATATCAACAGTAATGATGAGGTGTTAGTGAATGTGTGTGGGTTTGATGGTGCAAGAAGGAATAGGGATTTTGGGATGAGGTTATTAGTAAGGAGAGGTAATGGGTAGAGTGAGAAAGTTGAAGAATGGTAAATCTGCAGGTATAGATGAAATTACAGTGAAAATGATCAAGAGCGAGGCGATGGTGATTGATTTCTGATTTATAAGTTGTGTAATAAAGCGTTTATGGAGGGTATAGTTCCGCGTGGGATTGGAGGAGAGCGGGTAATAGTACTCCCCTTATATAAGTGGCAAGGGAGAAAAGGGGAACTGTAGAAATTATAGGGAATAGGTTTATTGAGTGTTGTAGGGGAAGGTATATTGCGCTGGTATTTTGGTCGAAAGAATGCGCCGAAGTGACTGGAAGGACTGATTGGTGGAAGAACAAGGTGCGTTTAGGAGTGGTAGAGGATGTGTGATCAAATCTTTCATTGAAACAAAATGATTGAGAAAATGAGGGGAGAAGAATAAATTATATTTAGGTTTTATGGATTTACAACAGGCGTATGATATGTTTTAATAGAAACTCTATGGCAAGCATTAGTGATGTGGTCTTGGTGGTAGGCTTCTAAATGGAATCAAAAGTATGTATGACGTATAAGTGAAGCGTGTATGAATAAATGGTGTCAATGGTGATTGTCAGGATTAATAGCGGAGTGAGACAGGTTGTGTTGTTCCTTGTTGGTTCAATTTGTATATGATTTAAGTTATGAAAGAATCTTTGAGGTGGGGATGGCAGGCAATGGTGTAGTTAGAATGATGGAGAATGGCGATGAGGGAAGGGTGCCCTACCTATTATATGCGGATGATTTGGCTGTGTGGCGAATCTGAAGAGAGAGTTTGAGAGGATTGGTAGAGAGATTTGGCAGGGTATGTAAAAGGAGGGGTTTGAAAGTAAACGTAGATAAGAGTAAGGTTATGGTTGTGAGTGAGGACAGTCCTCAGTGTGAAGTTATGTTAGATGGTGAGCAGCTGGAGCAAGTGTCTGAGTTTAAATATTATTTAGGGTATGTGTTGATGAGAAGGGAACGGATGATGCAGAGTGTAGTAGGAAAGTTGTGAATGGCAGGAAGGTTGCTGGTGCAATTAAATCGTTGGTGAATGTAAAGGGACTAAATCTTGAGTGCGATAGAGTCTTACATGAGGGTATGTTGTTACCTGTGTTATTGTATGGTAGTGAGACTATGGTCTGGAATAAGAAGTATAGATCTAAAGTTCAATGTGTTCAGATGGACAATCTTAGGGGCATGCTAGGTGTGAGAAGAATTAATAAACCAAATAAACTAAACCAATCACTTTTGACACCATTTATTCTTACACACGCTGTAGTGAGCTGCCCTTTGTGGTTTTGTATCATATTTCATAGGTACCATATGATGTATATTTTATATTCTTTGGGGGGTATTTTTTTACTTTTGTCGTGTATGAGAGTGTTATGAAGGGGGAGAATAATTGTGTTGCTGTGAGTGATGGGTGTTCTGACGCCAACGAGTAGTTCTTCAGTTCTCTTTTCCTTGGTCTTCCTAGTTTCGCGGCATCCATCACTCTTTCACGTTTGAATGAAACGATTGTGAATGATTGTAGATGAGTGTTAGTTAATCAATTTTTTTTCATGTATATAAATTTTGTCTTCCCATAGGAATTATTTAATTATTTAAACTGATTTGATTTGATTTGATTTGATTCTGTGATTTGATGTGTTGTATGGTATCGAACTGGAACTGTGGATACTGAATGCTGAATGATAGCAATAGAAGATGGTCTAGTGAAGTTTTTGTGGTTCTTTCGCTTTCTGTTCTGGAACCTGTTCTTTTGGTGGTTGTGGAATCCTTTTGTGGTAAGGGAACTTATGATTTGTCGTATTATTAATTTATTTTAATGATTAATGGAATTTATGATTAATACTATTATGGCTATTATTCTATTATTAATATTCTCATTTTTATTTCAGTATTTCTAGTTTTTTATGAGTAGTAAGGTAATAGAATGTTGTTTTTATTTTAAATTTGCAGTTTGGTAGTGTATACCGTCGCTCATTTCTTTTGGTGAAGGTCTGATGCTGTCTGTGGGACCGTAGAGGAAGAAGTAGTAACAAAAAACTGGTCAGCACCATTGGCCAGGTAGGATTTACTTATTTTGGTTATTTGTATTTTTATTTTTTTTATTCTTATGATACATTTTTTAATAATAATTAATTGATTTAAGTAAGATTAATTTGGAATGTTGTAATGTTAATGCATATTTAATAATGTTTAATAATGAATTTAATTTTGACAGATGATTTATGATAACGCTAAATTCTAATTTTATTCACTTAATGATTGTTTAACATCTCTTAATTTTATTCACTTAATGATTATTTAACTTATTTTATTTTTACTTTATATAATTATATAATTCATTCATTTATTTATATGTCATGTTAGAATTTGTTAATTTTTTTTGCCTTCCAGTTTTTTTCTTTGGCTGGTCT
>JABUQX010060082.1:0-5000 GCA_015478945.1 Trachelipus rathkii | reverse complement strand
GTTTTTGAAATTGATAGAGTGGCCTGTGTTAGCCTATGACTTGGTTAAAGCTGAATTAATGCTGTCCTTGTGCAGGTCATTTGTATGTTGATTTTTTCTTCTTTCCAAATCTATGGTTTCCACTTTTATATGTTTTTATTGCAAGTATTGCAAGGGATGTAATATATACAGCTTTGGGGGAGATTTTCTTTCGTTTTGGGGGTTTTGAGAATGTTTTTTTAAGGTGATGTTATTTGTGGAATGAGGGTAATATTTTTAGGTAATATTTGTTTTAACGAATATAATGGTAACTGAGGAATTGGTAAAAAGGAGGTGTTGCTATTTTTGGGGGAAAGGTGCTATAGTACCCCTTTTTTGCTTTGTTAAATGCTTTTTGTGATGAAAAACTCGATAGTAAATTGATTTGAAAGTATTGTGGATGTATTAGTTTCTTGTGCTAGAAGAGGGGGAGAGGCATATACGAAAAGCAACGGAGAATAGAGGATGAACAGAACAGCTAATTTTGGTCTGGGGAATGAAATTAGATAGCGCAATGTAACTAGTTTTTGGTGTGAATGTTTGGGTTTTCTATTATATAAGTAATTGAGTGTATTTGTTATTCATGTGCTTAAGGTATCGAGAAAGGGGATAGAGTTGTTGAAAGGCATTTCTATCGTATACTGAACTGAAGGATGAATATATGAAGTTTATCTATAGTTTAGGACAAGTCAATTAGGTTGTGGTTGTGAGGGAGGGAGCAAAATTGTCATCTAAATATCTAATCCATAAACTATTTTTTAATAAAGGGTGGGGTAAAATATGATAAAATTCTGTTGGTTCTCCATATATATGTTACTGAGTATCGTTGGAGACGTGGGCATGCCCATATCAGCGCCGAAAGTTTGTTTTGTTAAATATTTGGCCATTAAAATGAAAAGAAGTTATTTTGTAATGAGAGATTAATGAGATGTTTTAATATATGAAACGAGGCCAATCTCTCATCACAAAAACATTAACAAAGCAAAAAAGAGGTACTATAGCACCTTCCCCCGAAAAATAGCAACACCTCCTTTTTACGAATTCTGCAATTACCATTATATTCGTTAAACAATATTACCTAAAAATATTACCCTCTATTTCCATCAATAACATCACTTAAAACATCCAACCCCCAAAACGAAAAGAAAATCTCCCCCCAAGCTGTATATATCACATGCCCTGCAATACTGCAATAAAACATATATAGGTGAAACATAGATTTGCAAAGAAGAAAAATCAACATACAGATGACATTCACAAGGACAGCATAAATTCAGCTTTAACAAGTCATGGGCGTAACACAGGCCACTCTATCAATATCAACAATATAAAGATGATCAGAAATATTAATCACACGAACCATCGCAAAATCATGGAATAATTTTGCATTTATAATAGTAACAACTAAAACTAAGCATCCGGTGAATTAAGATTACACCCTATAGCAAAATGAATATCTGAAAAGCATCAAAATTTTCAACAAACCAGGAAGAAAATAGCAGAACAACTGTAAACACACTTGAACTGATGAAGATCCAAGAAAGAAATAAGTCCTTAGCCTGAAGAGTTCTCGCGTGTCGGGACGAAATTAGCTTTCCCTTTTTAAAATTTACTTCATTAAAAAAAGTGTCTTTAACAATATTTTTAATTTGTGTACATTTTGGTTATAAAATGAAGTGACAGTAAAACATAATACTAAAAAAGAATCCAAGGGCTTCCTGCTCTAAAGTAAATATAATCACTACGACAAGTTAGTGCTTAAATATATATATATATATATATATATAATATATATATATATATTATATATATATATATATATATATGATTATATATATATATATATATATATATATATTATATAGTATATTATATATAGTTATATATAATTATATATATATAGTTTATATATATATATATATGTATATATATATATATATATTTATATTATATATTATATATAATATATATATATATATATATATATATTAATATATATTATATATATATATATATATAATATATATATTTAATAGACAACTTATTCTTCTAAAAAATCAATTATTTTCTAAAATTTCTTTCGGAACTATTTATTTAATTGAATTAATAAATGTATTCCTTTTTAATAATTTAAATTAATTTAATTATTTTAAAATTATTTATTAATTTTTTTATCCTCAGTTTTAAGACTTTCAGTGTTTTTGACTTACATTTTTAATTTTAGCGGCCCCGGCCCCGGCCCCGGGCCCGGCCCCGGCCAAAATAGAGCACCAGCCGCCCCGGCCCCAGCCCCGGCAAAATTCCCGGCCGCCGGTCGTTGTCGCCTACCCCTCACAAAGCCCGCAAACACTCATATTATGACCAGCCTTTCTTCCTCGCTCTGGCCCAAACTCGCATTTCTTCTTCAGAGCATTTGTTTACTGACTCAATCACTTTTTCTTCGGTTGATCCCGCCGGTGGTCTGCCCAACCAGCTCACCACCGACTATTCATTCTCCTTTCCCAACATGACCAAACGCATCTCAGCATAACTTTCATTTATTCTCTCGTTTTACCCCTTTCATCACACCACACAACTCGCTAATACGTTCATTCCTTATTTTTATCAATCTTCTCACAACCTAGCACGCCCCTAGATTGTCCATCTGAACACATTGGACTTTGGATCTATACTTAATTATTCCAGACGCATAGTCCTCAACTACATACAATAACACAGGTAAGAACATACCCTCATGTAAGACGCTAGTGAACTCAAGACTTAGTCCTTTACATTCACCAACGATTTAATTGCATCCACCACCTTGCTGCCATTCACAACTTTCCTACTACACTCTGCATCATCCGTTCCCTTTCTCATCCAACATATACCCCTAAATATTTAAAGTCATACGAACTAGTTCCAGCTGGCTCATCATCTAATTAACTTCACCTGGAGGGTTGTGCCTCACATCACACCATAACCTTACTCTATACTACGTTTACTCTCAAGCCCCTCCTTTTACAACACCCTGCCAAATCCTCTCTACCAATCCTTCTCAAATCTCATATTTCGCCACATAAAACCAATCATTCGCATATAATCAGGTAGGGCACCCTCCACTCTCTTTCCATTCTCCATCATTCTAACACTATTTCCTGCCACCACCTACCATCGAATTCTTTCATAACCGAATCCATATACAAATTGAAATAACAAGGAGACATAACACAACCTGCCTCACTACGCTATTAATATTAAACAATGCACTTTTTAGCCCCCCATTTTTTTCTACACATGCCCTCACTTGATCGCCATATCATTTTGATTTTCCATTAAAAGCTACGCACTACACTGCCATAGAGCTTCCATTTTCAACGATTACCTCCTCCTTGGTGAAATTCGTAAACCTTGATACAATTTCATTCTTGCTTTGTCCTAACATTCTCTCATTTGCCTTTGCAATGTAAAGATTTGATCCACACATCCTCTACCGACTCTAAAGCGCACCTTGTTCTTGCACGCAATTAGTCACTTCAGTCACACGTCGACGCCCTGCTTTCGACCCAAATAACCAGCATATAATCTTCCCTACAACACTCATAAACTAATTCCGCTATAAGTACTACCGTAACACTTTATCTCTTTTACCTTTATTTAAGGACACCAACACAGTTCCTTCTTCAATCATCAGAACTATACTCTCCCATAAACGTTCTTTATTACACCAATTTCCAATACAAATGCTCACCTATCTCGCCTCCGTTTCTTGTCATTTCACCAGTAATTGCATCTATTCCTGGCAGATTTGTCCATTCTTCAATTTTCTTTCTCACTCTACCCCACTTACCTCTGCCTTGCTAAAGATCTCATCCCCAAAATACTATTCCTTCTTGCACCATCAAACCCAAGCACATTCACTATCACCTCTTCATTACTGTGCCAATGATTTAACAGATTTTTCGAGAGTGTTCTTTCCACCTCCTCCTACATCCATTTTTTCATCAGTTTACAAAAGCACATCGCCTATTCATTATTCTAAGGCAGGTTTCCCCTTATTCTCATATCTTACCTTTTTCGCGCTTCCTTGCAGAAGAGCTTCCTATTCCTTGTAAGTCCCCATTCATACCTCCTTCTACTGTTCATTTACCTCTCTTTTCTTCCTACGTATGCACTTTTCAGTATTTCTTTTTTCTTCCTTATATAATTGCAAGCATCTTTCTTTTGAAACTTCATTTGCTTTTAGGTGGGGCCACATGCTTTTTTTTTTTTTTTTTTTTTTGTTTTTTACTTTTAACCGCTTGTATCACCTTCTTAATTCCAACCACTGCACTGTTAACCATCTTGCTTCTACTTTAGCAACATCCACATACTTATTTTGCACTGCTAACAATTGCTTCCTTCATTTGCTCCCAGATGTGTTCAGTTTCAACTTGTTCATATTCAAATATTTACTTTGCGAGCGCTCTTACATACTTAATCTTATTGTCCTTGTTCAGTTAACTTCTCACTCTTAATTTTACGCACTTCCTTCCGTATCACCTTCCTCTCCACCTAAGCCCCCACTAACTTAAATTTTACATAGAACAACATAATGATCCGATAATCCCATTCCTAAACCCCTCACTGATTTAACATCCAACACATACTTTCAACATCTCCTTCTTCCCAAACACAAAAATCATTCAATGCTCCTTAACTTCCGAAAGCATCTCTACCTACACCCAATTCTAGTGTACTTTATGGATACTCTTGTGTTTAAAGAAAGTATTCTTTACACACATACCTCTCTTCTCACAGAAATCAATCACCTTTCTTTCATTCTCATTTTCTTTTGCAACCTGCAACCCACCTGTTATATCTATCCCTTTTTTTTTGATCACCTACCCAACACATTCAGGTCTCCAACACTATCATCTGGAAGCTCCTACTCACGCCCATCCAAACATCATTGAGAATTATCCCAAAAATCGTACTCTCTTAACGTTTCCCTCAGATGGACC
>JABUQX010060081.1:0-38690 GCA_015478945.1 Trachelipus rathkii | reverse complement strand
CCCAAAATACGCCAAGTTAGGGAAAATAGACTAAGGGCAAAGTTGAGGGAAAAGGTTGTTTAGACTAATTTCTGTTAGGAACTGGACAGAGATTTGATGAGATCGTTGTTGAAGGATTTGTCACACATGTACAACTTTTCTCAAAGCCGAGAACGTCTGTCTATGCGGGACTATAGAGCTCAAAAAGAAAAGCATAATCTGTTTTAATGAGTGTTAGCATTAGGATATCATTGCAAAACGCTAAAGGCCGAGGAATGCTCCATAAGGAGATTGTTGAAAACCCATTAACGACCAGAAGAGACAAATTGGAAGAGTCAATGTTGAGCCGGAAATTTGAGATTACAAATTCATAGACTCCACTCTTCAAGAAGAGTCGTTTCGAATGAAAAACTACCTTATATTACTCCTTTAATGTAATGAGTCACTACATTACAAGGACCGCCAGGGATACTCCAACAATAGAGCAATCAAGCTCGGGAGTGAGTTAAAATGTTTTAAACAGTCCGCGCCTATTCAGAACACTCAGAGTTCTTAGAAAGCTCAATTTAAAGAGGTGACAGCCAGGAGAAAAAAATGTCCTGGTGACAATAGAAATAGCTAAAAATAATGAATTTCAAAGAAAGGAGATTGAGATCATGCGTTCTAGCTTTAGTGTTTAGAGTATGCGTGGTCGAAAATTCTTGGATTAGTCCTTTAGGAGATAAATAAATAACATGGGAATATTTATTTTCTTAGGCAATTTCAATAAATTCGAAACATTAGTAGAGAATTCTGATCGCACTCTGAAATATACAAATTAGCGCTGCGTCGTTGCGTCACACCTTTAAGCAAACCTCAATAACAATTACAATTTTCGGAAGAGACCAGTTGCTTTTATCTGATGAGCTCAAAAACCGTTTACTTGTGTTGAGGTAAGTAAGGTGATGTCTATTGAAGAGAGTTCAACAAAAATGAAATCGGGAAAAAAGTTAAAATTTTAGAAATTAAGGCGAGACCTTCCATAACAGACCCCCTACTTTTGAATGCCAAAAAGTGGGCAAAATTTTCACATTTTTTGTTTATTATCAATTAGTAGAAAAATTCCTCCTGCACATCATCATGGAGTAATTATTTTTTAAAAATTCTAAATAGTTTTTAGATATTAGAAATTTATTTAGAGCCCAGGTGTCAACTAAAAAAAATTTCAAGGTCCAGTCAAAAATTGCCAAAATTCCAGCGTTTAGGCCATCCAAAAATGTTTTATTGTAACAATATAGCAAATTTTATCTTTTCACTGATTCTCAACCGTCTAGCTCATCTTTGGATTTTACTGAGTCAAATACAAGGGAACCGCGAGCCGCGAGGCCGGAAGCCCGGAGCCTGGTATATTTTTTCATGACAATAATTTTTTTAGCATGGAAAAAATTTTTTTGGCAGAAGATGTGCTGAACAAATTTTCAAATAGTACAGAATTCTTAGTCGGATCCGAATCCGAAGTCAGAGCCGGAGTCGAGGTCGGAGCCGGAGCCGGAGTATGATTTTTTTCGAAGAATAATTTTTTGTGGAGGCATCTGCCTAACAAGTTCTCAAATAGTTGCAGAAACTTTATTCGGCACCGCGAGCTGAAGCCGACAGTTCGCCAGCGGAGCTGGAGCCGGAGAAAGGTTGATACCAACCCTCGTGTTCGATCCTGCGTATTGATTTTTGAGCCCTAAAAATACCTTTTAGGTGAAAAATTTAATGCCAGAAGACGACTGAACAATTTTTCAAATAGTACAGGGAAAACCTTTAGTCAGATCCGGCAGCCGAGCAGGTCGAAGTCGGGGCCGGCAGCCGGAGCACGGAGCGCGAGCCTGCCGGTCATGAATTTTTTCAAAAAAAGAAAATTTTTAGGTTGAAAAATTTTAATGCCAGAAGACGTACTGAACAATTTTTCAAATAGTGCACAAACCTTAGTCAGATCCGGAGCCGCAAGGTGAAGTCGCGAGCCGGAGCCGAAACCTGGCGTATGAAATTTTTTTCCAAAAATATTATTTTAGCCGTTGAAAAATTTAATGCCCAGAAGACGGCCACCTGAAGGCAATTTTAAATAGTGCAGAATCCCTAGTCGGCATCCGGCATCCGGCAGTCGGAGGCCACGGCAAGTGAAGTGGAGCCGAAAGTCAAGAGCCGGTGCCCGTGTTAGTTTGATTTTTGTCGAAATTTTTTTTTTAGGTTGAAAAATTAGTGCCAGAAGAAGTGCGCCTGCAAACAAATTTTCAAATAGCTGCAGAAACCTTAGTTGGAATCCGGATCCGGAGCAAGGCGCCGGATTCGGAGCCGGATTCTGGCGTATAAAATTTTTTTAAGCGAAAACTTTTTTTAGATTGAAAAATATTGTTGCCCAAAAGGACGTGCCTGAACAGTTTCAAATAGTGGCGCAGAATCCCTTAGTCGGATCGTTTCCGGAGTCGGAGCCGCGAGTCGGAACGTCGCGCAGCCAGAGTCCAGTTATAGTATAATTTTTTTTCAGAAGAAATATTTTTTAGATGAAAAATTATTGCCAGAAGTCGCGTGCAAAACAATTTTCAAATAGTGCAGAAACTAGTCGAATCCGGAGCCGAAGGTGAAGTCGAAGCCGGAGCCGGAGCCGGAGCCGGAGCCGGAGCCCGGAACCTGGGTATGAACTTTTTTCAAAAATATTATTTTAGCGTCTGAAAAACTTTAATGCCAAAGACGCACTGCAACAATTTTCAAATAGCTCACGAAACCGTTATCAAGGTCCGGATCCGGATTCGACAGGCATCCGGATTTCGGAGGACTCTCCTGGTATAAATTGTTTTCAAGACAATAATTTTCTTAGATGAAAAAATTATTATCCCAGAAGACTTGCTGAACAATTTTCAAATAGTGAAGAATCCTTAATCGATCCGGATTGGAGTCGGAGCCGGAGCCGGATTCAAAGTCTGAGATGAGTCGGAGCCAGAGTATGATTTTTTTGAAAAAATATTTTTCTTAGGTGAAAATTTTAATGATAGAAGACGTGCTGAAACAATTTTCAAAATCAGTCAGAAACCTTAGTCGGATCCGGATCCGAGCCTGAAGCCGGATCCTGAGTATGAATTTAAAAACAAAAAAATTTAGGTGAAAAACTTTCATTGCCAGAAGACGTGTTGAACAATGTTCAAATAGTCAGAAACCTTAGTCAGAAATCCGCGAGGCCGAAAGAAGTCGAGCTGGAGTAGGAGCAGACGGAGCTGGAGTTCCAGAGCCGGAGCCTGCCGGTATTGAATTTTTTTTCAAACAAATATTCTTTTTTAGGTGCAAAAATCTTAATGCCCAGAAAACGTACCTGCAACAAATTTTCAAATAGTGAGAAACCTTTAGTCCGGGCTCCGGATGCGGCTCCGCGATCCGGATCCAGATTCCGGAGCCTTAATCCTCGTATAAATTTTTTCAAGAGACTAATTTCTGTAGATGAATAATTTATTCCAGAAGACTTACTGAACAATTTTCGAATAGTGCAGAATCCTTAATCGCGAGGCCGGATTCGCGATTCGGAGCCGGAGCTCGAAGTCGGCAGCCGAGTAAATCTTTTTTTGTCGGAAAAATTTATTGATAGAAGAAGTGCGGAACAATTTTCAAATAGTGCAGAAAAACCTTTAGCTCAATCAGATCCGAAGCCAAAGCCGAAACTCGGAGGCCGGGAGCCCGGCAGCCGGACAGCCGGCATCCTGGGGTATTCAATTTCATTCAAAAAATATCTTTTTTAGCGCGAAAAAAATGTATCTGCCAGAAGGACGAGTTAAACAAATTTTCACATTATACAAGAACAGAAACCTCTAGTGGATCCGGAGCCGGATCCGGCTCCGGATCCGGAGCGGTCCGCGGTATGAATTTTTTTTAAGAATTAATTTTTTAGCTGTGAAAAATCATTGAAAGAAGATGTGGCTGAAAACAATTTTCAATAGGCAGAACCTTTTGATAGGATTCGGATCCGGAGCAGGATCCGAAGTCGGATCCGGAGCCGGATCTTGCCTATAAATATTTTTCAAGAAACTATTTTTTAGTTGAAAAATGTGTTGCCAGGAAGACTTGCTGACTAATTTTTCAAATAATTCAAAAACCATTAGTCGATCCGGATCCGAGTCGGAAAACCGGAGCGGCAGTTAGAACCGGGATTCTGTTATAAATTTTTCCCAAGAAATAATTTTTTTAGCATAAAAATTATTGCCGGAAGACGTGCTGAACAATGTTCAAATAGCTTAGAAACATTAGTCGGATTCCGGATCCGGAGTCGCGAACACGGAGACGGATTCTGGGTATAGTTTTACTCCTGTAAATATTTTTTTTGGAAGAAAAACTTTTCTGCCAGAAGACTTGCAAAATAATTTTCAAATAGTGCCAGAAACCTTTAAGTCGGATCCAGCGCCGGATCTGGAGCAGCAGCCGGAGTATGAAACGGAGCAACCGGATTCTGGGCATAAACTTTTTTCAAAAAATATTTTTTGTCGTGAAAAATTTATTGCCAGAAAGTACTGCACAATCTTCTCAAACAGTGCAGAAACTGTAGTCGGAGTTGGAGCCTGATTCTGAGAAAATAATAAATTATTTTTCCTTTATGTTGTAAAAAAGAAAATTTATCCAAGGATTGAATTGGTTCAAATGAAAAAGCACGTATTTTAATATAATAATATATATTATATATATATATATATATATATATATATAATATATATATAATAAAATTATGTATATATATAATATATATATATTATATATATATATATATATATTATAATAGATATATATATATATAAGATATATATATATATTTATATATAATATATATATTATTTATATATAATATATATATATATATAATATATAATATATAATAAATATATATATATTATATATATGATATATATATATATATATTATATATATATATATATTAATTATAAATATTATAATTATTTTAATATTTTTTATTTAATATATATGATATATATATATATAATATATATATATATATTATATACATATATATATATATAATATATATATAGTATATAATATATTATATATATATATATATATATATATATATATATACTATATATATATATATATATATATATATATATATATATATATATATATATATATATTATATTATATATACTATTATATGGATTGACTTATGAAAGAATCAGAGGTGGGTGAGGTAGCAAGGATGGGGTTAGAGTAATGGAGAATGACAAGAGAGTGGAGGGTGCCCTCCTACTTATATGCGGATGATTTATTTAGCATTGGGCAAATCTGAAATACCTTTGAGGGGATTAGTAGAGAGAGATTTGACAGGTGTTTTAAAAGGAGGGATTTGAAAAGGTTAAACACGTCTAGAATAGAAGTAAAGGTTATCGTTTGAAGTGAGGATAGTTCTTCTGTGTAAAGATTCATGTGTAGATGGTGAGCAGCTGGAAACAAATGTTCTGAGTTCAAATAATTTAAGATATATGCGTCAGGATGGCAATAAGGAACGCGATGATGCAGAAGTAGGTATGAAAGTTATGTGAATGGAAGGACAGATGGGCCGAGTGCAATTAAACCTTAGTGGATGCAAAGGAATAAGTCCTTCGGACAGTTGATGCTTAGGTTCTTACATTGACGGATATGCTAGTTACCCTGTGCCTAATGTATAGTAGTGAGACTATGGATCTGGAATAAGAGGTACAGATATAAAGTAAAGATATATTGAACTTCTGCTGGGGCTACACGGCATTTTGATGGGTTGCTCCTGGCGTACAGAGCAACCAACCAAAGTCAAGCCACGCCGACATCGGCACAAGATGCTTGTTGCCCGATTAAACTTGCGAATAATAAAGACGATGAAAAATCTTCACTTCGCCGCCAGGACTCGAACCACGACAAACAGGCGCGTCGCCGTTAGACAATGTACAGGAGGACTACCACTAGTCCGATCTGCCACTCCAGAAAAAGAAGGATCTCGGAAACAGTTTCAAGTCTCCTGCCTTCGCATTATCACTGCTATGAAACGGTACCTTATTTAATTCATAGAAGGGTGCTTTTAACCCCCTACTGGGGCTACACAGCATTCTGCTAGTTTGCTCCCGTTTTACAGGAGCCAACCAACCAAAGTCAGGGCCACCGCCGCATGGAAACATCATTCTTTGTTGCCGATAAATTTGCAATACTAAGACGCAGAAAAATTTCACTCTCGCCCAGGATTCAAACCATCGACAACAGCGTCGCCGTAAGACAATGTACAGTTAGGCTCTACCACTGTTCCGATCCACCTCCCAAAAAAGAAGGCGATATCTCGGGAAAGTTTTCAAAATCTTCTGCTTTCGATATCACTGCTTTGAACTCGATACTTATTTAAATCCACACAAGGGTGGTTGAATCCCTTACTGGGCCACACGCCCATTCTACCTGGCGGTGCCTCCTGGTTACAGCGAGCAACCGACCAAAGTTCCAAGGAACGCCGACATGCGAAAAACATGCTCGTTGCGACAAATTTGCAATAATAAGACGCAAAACATTTCATTCGCGCCAGGACTCGAACCACCGACAACAGCGTCGCCGTTATTAAGACAATGTACAGGAGGCCCTACCACTAGTCCGATCGCCTTCCCAGAAAAATAAAGCATCTTGGAAGTTTTCAAAATATCCTTGCCTTCCATATCACTTGCTTTGAAACTCGCATACTTATTTAAATTCAAAGAAGGGTGATTGAAACCCCTACTGGGGCTACACGGCATTCTACTTGGGTGCTCCTGGGTTACAGGAGCAACCGACAAAAGTCAAAGAACGCCGACATGCGCACCACAACATGCTTGTTGCCACAAATTTGCCAAGAATAAGACGAAAAACAATTCAGCTCACGCCAGCGACTCGAACCATCGACCAACAGCGTCGGCCGTAGGACAATCTACAGTAGGCTCTACCACTAACCAAAATCGCCTGCCCCAAAAAATAAGTCATTCCTTGGCAAGTTTCACAACATCTCCTCCTTTGATATCACCGCTTTGAAAACTGCAATAGCTTATTTACCAATCCACAGAAGGGTGGTTGGAACCCTTTCTGGGGCTACACGGCATGTCTTCAGGGTGTGCGTCATGTGGTTTTACGTCGATGCGAGCTAATATGCGGCCGTACCATATGAGCTAACACGAGACGGCCGCGGGGAACGCAACGTAACCAGGAAAATCAAGTTTGTGTGCCGGCAATAAGCAAAATAAGAACGAAAAAAATTTCACTCGTGCCAGGACTTCGAACCATCGACAAGCAGCAACGCGCGCTTAGACCAACTGTTCAGGAGAGCTCTACCACTAGTCTGATTCCGCCTCCCCAAAAAAAGAAGCATCTCGGGAAAGTTTTTCAACTCTACTGATTCGATTATCCACCTGCTTTGAAAACTCGCTACTTATTTAACCATCTACGGAAGGGTGGTTGGAACCCCCTACGGGCTACACGGCATTCTCCAGGGGTGCTGCATGGGTCTACAGGCAGCAACAGACAAAGCTCAAGGATCTGACGACAGCCGCAACAACATGCTTGTTACGACAAATTTGCAATAATAAGACGAAAAAAATTCAGCTCCGCTGCCAGGCACATCGAACCATCGACACACAAGCGTCGCCGTTAGGACAATGTTCAGCGAGCTCCTGCCACTAAGCCGATCCGCCGCCCCTAAAACGGAACGCAAATCTGCGGAAGTTTTCAAATCTCCTGCTTCGATATCACTGTTTTGAAAACTCGATACTTACTTATTAAAATCCACAGAAGGGTGGTTTGAACCCCTTCTGGGGCTACTCGGCATTCTTCAGCGGTGCTCATGGGTTACAGAAGCAACAGACCAAGTCAAGGATCACGACACTGCGCACAACATTGTTGTTACGGCACAAATTTGCCCAAAAAAATAAGACAAAAAGAAAATTTACACGCGCGTTCAAGGACTCGAACCATCGACAACAGCGTCGCCGTTAGACCATGTACAGTAGGCTCTCCCACTAGTCCGATCCGCCTCGCCCAAAAAAGAAGGCATCACGAAAAGTTTTCAAGCTCACCTACTTCCGACATCACTGCTTTGAAACTGTACCTATTTAAATCAATAGAAGGTTGATTTTTCGAACCCATATATATATATATTATCATATAATATATATATATATATACAAATAAAAAAATTGTATTATGTATGATGTAAATTTATATATATATATAATATATATATATATAATCATAATATATATATATATATATATATCATATATATATATTATATATATATAAATATTATATATATTATATATATATATATTATATATAATTATATATATATATATCATATATATATATAATATATATATATATATATATATATATATATAATATATATATATATATAATATATATATATATATTATATATATATATATATACTATATATATACTGTAGAATAAAGTTTTTTTTTTTTGCCGTCTTAAAAATGAAAAATTTTTCCAAATGTTTATTTGTTTTTTTCTAGCAGTAGATATGTTCCCTTACTTGAAATATTAAACTATTCATTTTAATATACGAACAATTTTTTTCTTTCAAATTTGGTACCAAGCTCACATATAAACGAGTAAACAAAACTGACGTTTATATAAATTTTTGGGCTAGAACGTAAGGTGGTGTCAGCCATGGTTGACCATTCTCTGTTCAAAAATTTTGAAAGTACTTTCAGAGATTGTAAAAAAAAAAATTTTTGTAAAAAACAAAATTTCAAATAAGGTTTCTAAATAAAATTTGATCGTGCCCACACCTAAATCTGAGTATTTCAACGTGCCAAAACACAATGCAAATATCTTGAAAATTAAAGATTTGATGCAGTTTTTGTGGAAATTCAAAAAAAAAAATTCCTCTCTTCACCCTAAAACTGTTCAAAAGACGAACAGTTTTTTTTGTTTGTTTTTTTTCATAAAATTAAAGATATCATAGGTTTTTCACAAAACAAAAACATTTACTGTTTATCGGTTTTGGAATCAGTGAGGTTTTTGCTATCACATCTCCCCTTAAGAAGAAAAAACGTTCTTGTAGTCAAAAATAAACAGTAGTTTCCTATACATACTGGCACAAAACTATAAAACAAGGCCAGCTAAACTCTCAAGCAATGCAATGGTGGAGAGAGGTTGAATAGAATAATTATCGGCATATTTTTGCCTATTGAACTTTCCAAGGAACTGCACCGATTGCTATAAAAGAAAAAGTGTGTAAGATGTTTTATTGTAGTATGGATGAAAAAAAGGGAGAGCAAGCATTGACACAGTTAATCTGGCACTTCTAGCTATAGTAAGGCTTGAACGTGAGCTTGAGATACCCGTCTGTCAGTGAGGGCAAAGTGACACAACTGTTGCGGCACAATTTAAGGATGCAAACAGAAGTTTCACCAATCACACAGCCCACAAAACGACAAATACTTTTTTATATACTATATATTATATATATATATCATATATATTATATATATATATATATATATATATATATATATATATATATATATATATATATATATATATATATATATATATATATATATATAATATATATATATATATATATATATTTCCCATAATTCAAATATATTGATATTAATGCACTATCACTTTGTTTACACTGTGATACTTTGAAGAATATTGATATCCTTATTTCAATTCAAGTTTTCTGACTACTATATTTCCAGAATATATCCATATATTCCATATTCTTTCAGAATTGTTTTGAAATCTTAATACAAACATAAAATAAAATAAGGTTTGTTTTAAAATCAAATAAAATTTTATTTCATAACTGTCCTTTAATAATCTTACTCCGTTCCCGGTTGTGTGCTGTCTGCTCAGAAGTCTACCCTTCCCTGGCAACACTGCTGACAGACAGATCATCCGTATACATGCGTGTACACTGTACATATAATATATATAAATAAATGAGCGATAGTTTAGGAAATATGACCACTTTATTATTGACATGTTTCGTGAGAGGAATATTGATAAATTTGTTTCTTTGTTCACTCTCCTTTAAGTTAGTATGTACCAGGGATATTGGACTACGGTCGTTTTTACCCCACCTGACCTTTTTACCCCCTGTCCTCTTTTACCCACCCTAAAATTTTTGGTCAAACCGCATTTTTTGGCCCAAATTTTTTACCTGCCTTGACCTTTTTTGGCCTTGACCTTTTTTAGGCGTTGTATCTTTTTTGCCTTGACCTTTTTTGCCTTTGACCTTTTTTACATTTGACGACAACATACAGTTTATAGAACCGAAATTTTTTTGGCAACCCTAATTTTTTGGCAACCCCTAATTTTTTGGCAACCCAATTTTTTCGGCAAAACCCTAATTTTTGCAACCCTTCTTGTTGCGCCAAACGGTTGCTCAGCAACCTCTCTTTACGTTTACCCCACCTTTTTTTCGATCAAACCCTTTGGTCTTCCATGGGTCAATTTTTTGCACCCACCGGTAATTGTTGCCCACCCTTAGGGGGTTAGGCTCCTATTTTTTGATTGTTCTTTACCTTTTTTTTCCTTCCTTTAGGAACTTAACCCTTTTTTGATGTCTTAACCCTTGTTTGACCATTGATATTCGGCCTTGACCTTTGCAGGATACCATTGGGTTCAACCCTAAAAAATTTTTTTGGCAACCCTTAATTTTTGGAAACCTTAATTTTTTGGCAAAACCCTAATTTTCGGCAAACCCTAATTTTTGCAACCCTTGAAGAAGGGTTGCGCAAACGGTTGCGTCAGCAACCGTTGTCCGTACCCCACCCTAATTTTTCGCATCAACCCTTGGGTTCTTCACATTGGATAATTTTTGCCCACGGATTAATTTTGGCCACCCTTAGGGGCTTAGGCCCTATTTTTTTTATGTCTTTACCTTTTTATGTCTCCTTAGGGGAAACCCTTTTTTTGATGTCTCTAAAGCCTTGTTTTATGGACCACTGATATTTCAGGCTTAACCTTGCCATTATGGATACCATGGGTCAATGCCCACGCTAATTTTTTTGGCACTCGTGTCCCACCCCGTACATATTCTTCCTAACTGAACGGCAATGTATGGACTAATCTATACTAACGTTTGAACCCCTACACACACCACACACACACACACAACACACACAACGCACACACACACACACACACACACACCACACACACAACACAACACACCACACCACACACAACACTTACACTTATACATACATTCACTATAACACTTACTCACCCATAAATACTTGCACTTACATTTACACTTATACACACGAACAAACACACGACCAATCCTTTGGTCCTCCATGGGTCAATTTCTCCCTGTCGACGATTTGGGCCAATTCCCTAATTTAGGTTTGTTGTGCCAAATATTTAGTCTTCCAGAATGGTTTTGCAATTTGAGAATCCGAATTTTTCGGTCAACCCTTTGTATTCTACGGTACAATTTTGATGCCTCAGCTTTGATGGCCCTCTAAACTTTGATGCCCCAACTTTGATTCCTCAATTTTAATGCCCCAGCTTTGATGCCTCACCTTTGTGATGGCCTCTTTGATGGCCAACTTTATGGTATGGCAATGGACTCAATTTTGGTCTTTGATGGTACCTATATTTTTGGTTCAGCTTTGATGACCAGGCATTTATTGGGATGCGTTAACTTGATGCTCCCAATCACCGTTAAGATATCTATTGATGTTCTATTAGTGTTGCTATGAGTATTCTATGAAGTGCCAGTGAGTGCCAGATGGGCCAACAGTGAGTGCCACATGTGCCACATTAGTGCCAACTGAGTTGCCACTTTTTTCAAGCCTTTTCTTGCCTCCCCTGAGCCTAGATAGCCCTAATATGGGTGTCTACCCCTAGTTATAAGGTATGAGGTTTCGATTTTGGTGTATATTACAAGTTGTTGGATCTTCTTACTATGAGTTAGTCTTTTTCTATCAACATACCTATATAAATATATATATATATATATATATAATATATATAGATATATATATATATATATAAATATATATATAATATATATATTATATATCATATATATATATAATAATATTATATATATCAATATTATATACTTATATATTTATAATATATATATATATATTACTTGCACACAAACACACACACCACAATACCACTATGACCTTATACACACATTCACTATGACACTTATACACACTATGAACTATAAAGCACTTCACCTCCAGTAATATTTACCCTAACCCATAGACACTTACACTCCATCACACTCACCATAGACATTTTCACTTACATACACATAAACACTATGACACTTATAAGCGCTTACACTAGCCATAAACACTTACACATTAAACCATATACACTTTACACTCACACACACAGATACACTTACACTTACAATCACACACTCGATATTTTTAGCCTCAACTTTGAGCCTCAGCTTTGAATGCCCAGCATTGATGCCTCAACTTTGAGGAATTGATGAGCATTGATGAATTTCTAACCTTTTCTAGCCTTTTCTACCCACATTCATAGAACAGAGTTAATATTTGATTGTTTTTCCGCTAGTTCAACTATGCATAATCACCAGGACGCCGCCAATGATCTCTCCGCGGAAAGGACCACGAAATCCCCACCGCAGGTGCGACCCGCCGCGAGCGCGCCAGGCCGAATATTTTCCACGTACCGCGCCCGCCCGCGAGCGCCCGGCCCGCCAGGCGCCTATTTCCCGCGTACCCGCCCGCCCGCGCGCCGCAGGCGCAATATTCCCGCGCGAATGAAAATATATATATATATATATATAACGAGTCCATGCATTTTTATATCATACCTTAAACATTCAAAGATTTTTTTCAATATACTTATGAGTCAATTCATTTTTATTTATACTTAAAATGTTTATTAAATACCTTCTTAGTTACTATAACGAATTTAACTCATTATCAGGACACTTTTACTATTTTTTCTTTAATTATAATTTTTAAATTGTATGTAGAAGAAAAAAAACCAGAGTAGAGTCTGATATAATAAACATTTATTACTACAATGTACGAAATTATTATTAAAAACATAACATTAACATACCTTAAAGCAGTATCAGTAAATCAAGAGGTGTAACCTAACACCTAAGGGATTAAGTATGCTTTTGTACTGTTTTACTGCTTTAAATCTCTGCTTTACTGACTTTAAATCACATATTTATTTTAAAATTACATACTTCTAAGACGAGTAAAGTAGCTAAAAAAAAATCAGTAACATCAATAGAGTGTTACTAGCAAACAAGGTTATGTGCTTTTGTTTTACTGCTTTCTCTTTACTGCTTTAACTCAGTTTTACTTGCTTTAACTATATGTTTTACTGCTTTAACTTCATATATTTATTAACGATTACTACCTTTTAAAGCATAAATCGTAAATCAAATAGAGTGTTACATAGCAACCTGGGTTATTAATATGCTTTTGGTTTTACTTTTTTACGTTTTTACATGCTATTAAATTAACTATCCTTACTGCTTTTCATAGAGTGTCCGACACAGTGAGTTTTCGCTTGACTTCTGATGTTCGAACAAACATTTAGCGACTGTATAAAGCAGTTCAAGATTATAGTGAGAGAGTGAGTGAGAACTGCGCCACACTCACTCTCATCAGCACACTCTCACTCGTTAACAGCACTCAATTTCAAACTCTTTGTAACACTACTTTAACGTAACCCTCACCACTCTCTCCTCCGGCGAATCTAGTGTGAGCAGACAAGTCAACACATCTCAGCTACTTCTAATGACTGCGGCCAATAACACATCCAGAGACAAGGAACTAACACTTCAACCCACTGACCCCACTATTCAACTATTTCTACGTCACAGTAATCAAAATGGCACGCGAATTCACTGTGGTCAGCAGTATTACTAACACCATCTGACTCTCAAGCAACGGATTGTGCAATCTGGTATACATACACCTATCTATGCAATGCAGTATCATGACCTACGAGCTCAGCTTCTTATGAAACTTCGTCCCTCGCTACTTATGTCGTCTACTCAAACTATCTATCTTACCTGGACTTAAGTTTTACCTAGCCTTCTTTAACACCTACATGTAGTGTATAAACACCTTGCTTTAACTCACTATGTTTTACTCAAGTCTATCGCCCTACTTAACGACCTTAGAGCATACTGTGTGTAACGAGTGCATTCCTGCAATACCTGCGACTTTACTACGTTATATCTCTCTACTCACCCAAGTTACGATAGATGTGAACTGACATGTCTCTGTCTTGTTTACTGCTTAACTCATGAAGATATGTTTTTACTGCTTGAACTACATGGTTTTACTTGCTAAATTTCAATCTCATAGATTACAGTTATAACATTATGCCTTCATTCTTTTATATTTTTTTTACTTCTCATTATTTAAATTACTTTTCATTTTATCATTTTTATTTTGTTATTTAGTTGTATCTTATTCTTTTTGATTCAATTTACTCTTTATTATTATTCATTATTATACCTTAGTGTTATTTACTTTCAGGCCTAATTGTTGAATTATTATTTTACGTATAGCACGACACACACTCATACATACCACACACCACACACACACGACACAAACACACTATATACACTAGCATTACCACACACGACGTCACACAATCTCACTTACTTACACCATAACGTATTTAGATTTTATATTACAAATTTTTCTCGATGTATTTTATTGTAAAAACCAACCTTAAACAATTATATATTATAACTCAATCTCAAATATAACAGTTACACATTTATTTCTCAAAGTGGCTTAAAACTTCTATTAATAAATACTCACAACTCTATCTATGTCTATCAACATAAGACAGTCAAAGAGAAGTTTTCATCTCTATTTAATTATACATGCTTGAATGACTTTTTGTTTATATCAATAACTTCATTATGGATCGGTCACCATTCGGTTTTTATATAACAGGAATACGAAGTATTTATAATTAACTATATTTAACACTCTAGAAAAATTTTAATCTGAGGAATTGTATTAAAAACATATATTTTGTGTACGTACCTTAAAGCAGTAAATCAGTAAATCAGTTAAGGACCAGCCCTAGCACCCTCTACACAAGCCTATGCCACGTTCTGTGTTCTATCGGATAATCTTACTTGCTTTTAATCATCTGAAGCCGGTAATAAGTATAAAATAACAAAAATAAAGTTCTTTATGCTAACAAACATGTATTTTATTAAATCATTCTATAGAGTTTATATATACTGTATAAAAAATAACCAATTCTTACATACACATATCAACTCACATATACATGATAGTAATTATTCGCTCGATGGTTAACTGAAGAGATATTTCTCAAATGATCTTAATTTAAATAATTCGAGTAGACCATGTCATTCCAGTGTGCTCTACAAATATATATAGTTTCCATTTTAATAATTATTATCCTATAGTAGTTAGCGCAATCGAATTGAGGCAATCCATTCCATCGAGAGTAAAAACAAGCAACGGAACAGCTGATGCAAGATTCAAATTTAGCTTTTAGATAAAACGTTTCTCAAATATATCAATCATATACATCCTAAAATTCTAAATAGATTTTTAGATACAGAGACTGAACAAACTACCGATATCGAACCGACCACCTAAATTGGGGATAATCCTCCCTCATATGAGAGTCATCCACTCGACGAGAGCGAACATTGCCATATGTAGAAACCTTCATAGTTTCAGAGAATACTAAGATAATATTTACTCTACGAATCATACCACTTTTATTCATTTGTGTAAAATGGTTATTTGGCTTCATATCTATGACTTACGAACAATTCGTTTCACGTTGTAGTTGGAGTTGGAGTATGAGTTTGTATTTGTATTTCCTGTTCCTCCTAAAATAGAGTTTATTAAAGAGTGACAATTCGATGAGAGAACTTTTGTTCAATTTGCCTACCTCACCTCTCTCGGAATAGATTTATAGAGCCTTACAATGCCTATATTCTTGATACTCACCACGGTACGAGAAAGGTAAGGTCCCTCTAGTATAGACATTCAATATCGAAAGCAATATTCAAAATGTTATCTGATTCATTTTAAATATGTACAAAATTTGATATTTCTCACATAATCTCTGGAGAGATCTTATGCTGAGTTAAATCAGGTAAGATCACTTATAGAATGGCTATCAGAAGGAAGTTTACCTTCTTGGTGAGTGGACGGAGAATCCCTTTTATCTTACATAACATAAAACTCTCTGTAATAGTGGTATGTTCGAATCGCAGAATATAATCATTTATACCGCAAATATTTGCGTCGTATAGCCGTAATTTGTTATCAAAATACAATACGCTTTTTCATCATCCTGAACACTTCGGTAGCTTCGTTTCCTAATTATATAAATCTTCTTAACAACACTTGTTTATGAATATTGATTTTTAATGAGGAAAAGTAATAAAAGAATTAATAAAACTTTCTTTAATTTATTTAACTAGAGAAGTAAATATTTTTTAACAATTCAAATATAAAGTAATTGTAATATTTCTATATATTTAATAATGGTATAAAAAAAATGTAATATACTATATATCAATCTAAATATTACAAGCGTAAGTATACGTAATATTATATATAATCTGATAATAGAGTTATTTCCACAATTATCTAAATATAATAGACTAATATCATAGTCAATTAACCTATAGAGCTAAGATAATAAATAGTAACGTTAACATATCGTACAATAACATAATACAACTTAACGCTATAATGAGATAATATTATATATAACTATTATAACATATAATTTATAAACAATAATAATAATTCACCTTAGTAATACCTAATATATATAAACAGTACACAGTATAAATATAAGTAATATAATAATCATTAAATTCAATACTAAATTATTTAAACCTAATATATATTATTCATATAATTTTTCAAACAATCACTAACATATTATAACTCGTTTATATTATTTACCTAATTGAACCACTATAAGTTAATAATTAATATTTTAGTATTTATCTATAAATATATATTATTATATATCATATTAAATACCTGTATAATACCGTATTAAGGCTAAATAATTATAAATATACAACAGGTAACGAGTGACTCTAATATATTTACTAACATCGTATTTTTATGCTAATATATATACGTAACAAAGTATTTATACTATAATTATCATAAATTACATATAGTATTTAATATTATTTTATTATATAATACAATACAATTAAATTTTAATATCATATATATATATATATATATTATATAAAATACATATATATTACTATATATATATATATATTCCATTAAATACAATATAATTAAATTGGATTAAAACATATAACAAATAAGTTTTATATTATTATATACAAATCAATAATATAATAATATTAAATAAACTATAATGATTTATTCAACCATACCATAAAAATAAGTTTTTTCTATTGTAAATTATATAATAAATATAATAATATTATAATCCATAGTATATAGTTTGTAATGTTTATACCAGGTTTTAAAGCATAATTAAATATCAATAATAATCAGTAAATCAAACCACCCATACCCTCACCCACCCCTCCACTACACATTACCGTCCTAACGACCTTTTTAGTAATTCACTTTCTAGTAATTATATCTAAATTAGATTTATATGGTTACATACATTATATATCACTTCACGATTAGTAAGATAATACATACATATTTCGGATATAAATCTATAGCTATCTTAATAATAAATGAACACGTTTCATTCATTAACATTATTACACTTAAACCAATACGGTTTAATGAATTAATTATTCATAATCATTAAAAACAAGTGATATTTCTCTACTAAATCTAGAGTCAATATGACACACATATTCATATTAGTCAATCTATCTTTATCTCACGCATAATGAGATATAGTTTTCGAATAATGTTACAACTCTCCAAAATCTTGATCCAAATACAATATTTCAGTTAACACATTATACACACCTATAAAAATTATCAACAGTTAAACCCTCTAACGAAACTACGATTGCATACACATTATAGACTCCTCAGATTTATATATGCTTAGACGTTTACCATGGAGTGCTTGTGAGCATACAAATATATATATCTCGGCTCAACCTTGTTTATAATTAGCGTATACTATATATTTCACTCGAGAGAATTCTGTATCACGTCCTATATAAGCAACTTAGGAAATCTGAACATCGCTCTACGATATGTATAAACCGTTAATAGGATATCTTCGAGCAGAGAGCGGCTCTCTCTCATAAATAGAGTTACCACAATATAGTATTTCTTTATTTCAATAAACTACAACTGTATGACTAAGTTATACATTACGAAGACTCTCACTACGTAAGCTGTAAGAAATAAACCACTAGTATATAACAATAGACTTCATAAGCTATGTGTTTCAGCCAACATAACACAATATAAAATTTACGTAAAGCGGGTAGCCTTTGGTGCCTCAGCCCGATATAACAGGCTTGTGATAGACTTGCAGCTGCGTTTTATGGACCCTCGTGGATATATTCGGAGAGAAGGCTCACAATTGGGCCCGCTTATGACACCGCTTCTCGCAGGAATGATCCCTGCTTCTTCAGTGATTGCTCCTTCCTCTCATAATCTAATATCATTGCGCAGACGCGATCTCTGAGTGGTTTTTTCTTTCTACTCGTTGAGAAGGTGATGTGACACTATCTGTTCAGACACTCTTGATTAATGAAACTTTAGTGTATTTACGAGTATAGTGTAGATCTCGATTTCGATGTTATATTACTATATGGATCTATCTGCGCATGAAGGACTTAAACACTCGATTTTTTCACAGGTCCTATTGTTTTAAGAACTGAGATGTATATGTTTGTAAAATGACTGTGATCTTTAAAACAGACCCGCTCAATGTGCGTGTTGAGAAATGTGAGCAAGATTACAAACTAGAGTGGGCATATGGGTATTATGAATTGAGAGAGTGCGCTTGTGTTAATTGTTATGGTTTTTGCCCTCAGTAAACAATATGTTTCTAATTGCATGTCTACGTTATTCATAGTGTTTCAAATGATGTTAGATACTAACAGAAGCTTGAAAAATTCAAAATCTGATCGAGTTGTTACTCTACCTTTGATAGTGAAATAAGAATGAGATAACCCTACTAGTTGTCCCTATTCATAGTTCAAGATGACTGTGATGCTTTGAGTATACGTATAGATTGGTGTCCTCATTGTTTAGAGGAGCGCATATTGTTTGTTCTAGTGTTAATAAGAGGTATGACATGTTAAGCGTTCGTGAATTCTTAATCCATATGACACTTTATGATGATATGCGAGAGGTAAAGGAGCACTTTTATTACAATATGCACGAGATAACTTGTCCGACACAACGTACTTTAACTAGCTCTAGAAAGATGTAATGTATTTAAATAGGGTTGATTGGCTACCTCTATTAACTATACTACGAGTCAAATATGCTCATCAGATATAAATTTTTAGTCATCATTCAATGCTTCTATATTTTCCAATATAGGTTCAATAGCGCAGATTATATTGTAATTGTTAGAGATACATGTTATTGACTAGATTACCGTTAAAGCCATACAAAGCAGTATAAAATAATTCTGTACTTCACGACCTAATTCACATTACGTAGTTCATTATTATTCATAGATTATGGGGTCATGAGCGTTCCGTTATCCATCAGCAAATGAAATGGTGTAATACATGCTTCCTTTTATACACTGTCAATATGATCTACCAATCTGCATGTTTCAGTTTGAAATATATTAATATAACTAACCAAATCTTTGATAGTTTTAAACTTTTCTGATATTCGTCTATACTGAATACTTCTTTGACTCTGAGTATTAGGCTTAAATCAGCTGGATACAAAAAATAGCTTATTCCGTCTAAGTTTTTAATAGTAGCCTTAAAAGTTTACTAGGTCCATATACTTTATGATTATGGTACCACTATTTATTTATATCCAAGAAAAATAAATATGGCTCAGGTTTAGAAATAATGGACTTATAGTTTATGTACACCCTGTTTTAGGATAAGTGAGGCGACTTAAAATGCGCCCGCGGCACTTACAGAAAAAAGGATATTAGGCCAAATTTTAGGCGTGGTCAAAAATTAGTTATGGTGACCATGACAACACATTTTATCAGAGAAGGGGAGGGTCCAGTTTCGTAATGCTGTAAGGGATGGTTTCTGAGTTTACTGATTTTTTTGAGTGGATCTCTTTACCACGGGGATTATTGTTATAATGATAAACTCACTAAGATAATAATAATATAATGAATTAATTAATTAGATAACAAACTGAATTATTATCAGAGAAAAGACTTGTAAATATTTTATGTGTTTTTTTTTTTCGAGCTAATTAATTATAATATATATTCATAAAATATAATAATTTCATTTTTTAAATAATTTTATAAAAATTAAAAATGATCAGTTTTAATAAAAATATCATTAAGTAATTATTATAGCTCGATGTAGTGATATTTGGTAACTTTATTTTTGTTTATGAGTTTTGTTTTATATTTTAGAAGATCCTTAAAAAAATAGATTTGCTAAAGCAGAGTAAGTTCGATTTATGTGATATGCAAAAAACGTGAGGCATAGCTTGGGAAATTATGTTAGAGGGTGGCCTTAGTGTGTAGACCTGGGGCCTCTAACTGATTTACTGATGTAGTTGCCACATGTTTAAGGTATCTCGTTTTGAGATTAAATAAATTATTGTTGTAATAATAAAATTTCAAGTATAAATGAGAGTGTTGTATAAAGATTATCATAAAAAACAATATTGATGAGTTAATAACAATTTATAAACAAAAGTATTATGCTCAGTTTAAATACTAAAGTTTCTTTGAGTTCCGAATGATTAGATTGAGTCTGTACAAGAGTTTATGAAGAAAACTTTTTGAAAATATTTTATTGAGCAGTTATATTTTAATTAATTTACACATAATTCTTTTCCTATTTGATTTTATGATAATTAGGGTGTATAAATATAGTTTTTATAACTCAATATTAGTATCAGTGTGTATTATTTGTAGAGAATTGATAAAGTGAGTTTGACGTATGGTTAGAGATATGCTTGAAAATGGGAGTGTGTTGGTGTGTGAGTGTGTAGGTACGAATAGGTACGTTTTTGTACGATGTGTGTGTTGTGTGTTGTATGAGTGTTAGGGTTTACAATTACTGTGTTAAGTGCGGAAGTTTGTTGATGTTAGTAGTTTATTTCGATACGTATGGTGTATTGTTGACGCTGTTTGTCTACAGATAATAATATTAAGTAGTGACACCTGAATAGTTATATAAATCAATCACTATGAGTTCAGTTATATAGATTTAATTGATATGAATAATAAGTGACATATATATAAAATATAATAATAAAAAATATAGTAAATATAACTAAAGTAATAAACAAATAAAATAAGAATATCGACAAATTATAAAATAAAAGTGATGTGTACAACAAAATAAAAAATATAAAAGAAACATAATTAGATATTAAAAAAAAAAATATGTATGTATAATATGTGCTCTGTGTTAGATATATAAATTCAGTGTACTATAAAGCACAAGTAAAAACATATGAGAAATAAAAAAAGCAGATGAATAAACATCGTCAGAATGAGTATAAAGCAGTAAAAACATATGCAGTGGTGACTAAAGCAGGTAATCAATAACAAGGTTAAAGCACAGTGCAAAAAAACAGGTTATCTGAGCAGTTTAAAGCGGGTGGTGAGAGGGTAAAACAGTTTAAAACAAAAGCATTTACAATCCCCTTTTGCTATGTAACACGTCGATTAATTTAGTTGAGTGTAACTGCGTGGTGATATAGGGTGATTAATGTTTATAATATATTGTGAGTTAAAGCATTGCTAAATCATATTTATTTAAAGCATTTAAGGACTGAACAAAAGCATTTACTAATCTTTTTATTCTCTTAATAATTTCTACCCTCGTCTTTTTTTGAAATTACACTCAGTCTTACTGCTTTAAGTAATGAAATCTGTTTAAATAAATATGATGTGTACGTATAAATAAGCAGTATAAAACTATATTAGTTTAACATATAGCAAGTAAAAAGATAAAACAAAAAGTACTATTTAGCTAATCACCTATTGCATGAAACTTTGATATTTATAACATCTCTTGCTATTTGAATGTGTTATTTGGCTTATGAAATAATATTTGGCTTAAGGTTATTAAATTGTAATTATATAACAATATAGTGTGTAGTTTAAAGCGAGTTTCAAAATGAACACATTGATGTATTGCACGTAAGTTAGTCTAAAACATTGTATAGTTGAAGCTCACGTAAAGTCTATGTGTGTATAAAAAACAAAAATGATTCTACTGAACCCTTGTTGCTATTGTATACACAACTCTGTATAATATATACTAATACTTACTGTCTCACACTTTAATGATATGTATATTATTTAAGTAAAGATAATTTTAGTGATATGTGAAAAAAGTCAGTGATATAGGATATTACAGTATCATATTGGTATATTGCAAAAGCAGTAATAGAATCACAGTGACTAAATTCAAAAGCATTTACTACTTCCCGTTAGGGTTTTTTAAAGGTGAGAGATACGACCTCTATTGAACTTTACTTGATTTATCTGCTTTTAATTAGTTGTATAAATGTTAATATGTTTTAATAAAAATTTTACTGAAAGATTAGTTTAATAAATAAAATGTTTTCATATATCATGAGCTCACTTCGTTAGTTATTAGTTTGTAATAAATTTCTTAAGTTTTTTACAAAGAAATTTTATAAAATAAATAAAGTTAATTATAAATTATCATTATAACAATGAGTGTTTCATTGCTAATGAGTTATACCTAGTGTTTAGGCTCGCTTGATAAATGTTTTTTAATAAAATATATGATATAATGAGATAATATAAATTATAAGATAATATGATTAAGTCGAATAATGTAATCTCTACGGTTATATTTGAAAAGATAATTCTTGTGAAATGTTTTATAGTATAGGAAATAATTAATAAAAGTGAAACGTCCATTTTTTAGTGCGCTCCTAGATGATTTTATTCCAGTAAAATTGAATATATCATCGAATAATTGTCATGTCAGCGCGCGCGTGAAATCTATTCGCTCGAGATTGGGACAAAGACTGCCAGAGACGGACAGGGTCGTACCCTGGCTGAAGAGAATGGGCGCTGCGGGCGCTCGCGGCGGGCGGGTACGTGGAAATATTGCGCCTGCGGCCGCACGCGGCGGTTTCGGCACCTGCGGGTGCGGGGTCGTGGGTCTTCACGCGGAGAGATCATGCCGGATAGTTCGTGTGGATCAGTACAGTGATGAACTAGCGGAAAAACGTCAATATTAACTCTGTTCTATGAGTTGGTGCGGTAAGAAAAAGACTAGAAGAAAGGGTTAGAAAATGTAGTCAAAAGATGATATCATGTCCATCAAAAGTTTGAGTGAGTCTATCAATGCTCTGAGGCATATGCACTCTCCTCACAATGCTGAGCGTGCATCGATATATAGCCATATATATATATAGTGAGTGGTAAGTGTATTAGTATTGCTCTCTGTGTTTTTGAAAATCTCACTCTCTCACTGGGGTGAGTGTAAGTTGTCCTATGGCTAGTGTAAGCGCTTATAAAAGTCATAGTGTGTATGTATGTAAGTTGAAAATGTCTATAAGGTGACAGTATTGTATGAGCAGATTCTAAGCTTGTATATGTTGTATTCAGTATGTAAAGTGTCTATGTGAGTTTGATGATTCTAGATAGAATCGTTTTTTATTAAAGTTTGTTATAGTGTATATGTAAATGGTCATTGAGATGTGAATGATTAGAATAACTGGTTATATAATGTTTTCATGTGTAGTTATATGATTTGGACAACAGTTGTCAGGTTTGCCGTGTATTTGTAGGGATTATGAATTGTGTTTAGGGTAGAATATAATGATTGTGTTAAAGTTGTGTTGTTAGTAAAATATTTACTATGATAGTAGTATAAAAAAACATTTGATAACTTAATAGCTTATATGTCAATTACCTACAGTTAATATATTACACTTTAACTGATCTATGATACTATTTTATTGCAATATTTACCCGAATGTCACAAGGTAACTTAACGATTTAATATGTTAGAGATATGTTGAAAAAAATTATGAATAGGTTTAATTCTGTTATGCTAATGCCATATATAGTTAGTTACTATTACGCTGTTAAGTTGACGCGTGATGGACTTTTGTAAATTTAATAGTTTAATTCATGTACGTATAAGTTGTATTATGTTTGTCATTGCTATTTTAGCTTGCTTATTTTTTCATAGCTTTATTAGGTTTATTGCGCACTATATGTTATCTCATTATTGATTTTAATTTAATTCACTTAGATTATTTCTTACTTATATTCTAATTATTTATTTAGATAGTAATTCAAATCATAATTATTATGTATTGAAATTAACGGCTATTAGTGTTATAAGAAATAAAGACTAACTCTCATAGTTAGAGTAAGCTATCATTGTCCATAGTGCTAAAATATATCTGTATAAATAACATTGTTACATCCAAATCGTGATTAGTCAATTCGAGTATATCGCTGTAGACCTGAGGGTTAGACACCAATATTAGTAGTGATGAATAAAATGGTCTTAGCGCATCTAGGTTTGGAGGTAGAAAAGCTTGAAAAAAGTGCAACTCAATGTGATTTGTTAGGACTCACACGTCCAAGGGGGTTTTTTTGGTTTGTGGCACTCACTTGACACTATGTGGCACTCCTGGCACTATATGGCACTCATTGCCACTCATTGGCACTCATTGGCAACTCACTTGGCAACTCATTGGCACTCACCTTGGCACTCAGTAGAATACTCATAGAACGACTAATAGAACATGTTGCTACTAGAGTAACATTTTGCTAACTGTCAAAAAACACCTTGGAGGTGAATTAGCGAGCCATCACAAAATTGACCATCAATAAATCTGAGTCGACTATAATTAGACGTAAGTTTCAAGAACCATGACAACCCTAAGAAACTTAAGAATCGGAGCTACAAGGTCCAATAATGGGCTGTACCAAACACCATATTATAGCTCTAGAAGACACCGAGTGAGAAAGGTGTGAAGGATCTCATAGAGATTAGCGAAATATCCAACAAATGTGAGAGTAGTGATTACTCAGAGCTAAGCGTCTATGGCACCAAATGAGAAAGAATTACAGGCAAATCTCACATACTATTGTATAGGAGCGCATCACTTAAGATTTCGTAAAGGATCAAATGTGCATGTGATGAGACATTCAAATTGTAACCGATAAGTAATACAACCACACCCTGATTAGATCCGAATATAAATATTCCTCCAAGTTTATGTTTTCAATTAAACATTGCGACTCCCTGGTGAGGCCATAGAGCACATCATTGTAAGTGAGACTTTTTTTGAGCTGTTCGAGATAGGTTTACGTTGCTTGTCCGCAAGTAGCGTTCAGGCGTGTATATCTCGATGCGTCTATAATACATTTTAGTGGATTGGTTGAAAGAAAGAATCTCATTTACCTTTGGGAATGAGCTGGCGTTCATAACAACTACGACCTCCACTGGAATGTACCCCAAAGGAATCTTGGTCGGTGAGTGTATATGATCAACTGTGTTTCGCTGTTATATAGGGTAAAGTTGTAGATATGTTGGCAATGTCATACGTATCTTATGCTGCGTCATGCTGCTAAGTGGTATAGTGTCTATGAGGTTGAAATATGCTTATGAAATAGTTAAGTTCTTGTATCGTGTTGTGTGTGTTATAGTCGTTGTCCGATGATGTCATTTATAATTTATTCGTAAATCAAAGGATAAATTAGTTTAAAGATTGAGGAAGTTAGTTCGCGAAGGTGCTTGTGTGCCTATTAAGTGAAAACTTTGTAATGTTGATCAGGGGTATAAAGAACTTGTTTTTATGTTATGTTGATCCGAAATGATCCACGAAATGTGACTTGAATCATGTTAGATCGATAGATCGATAATTCATAGGAGGGTAAGAGACTCGGATTAAGGAGTGTTGTGTAGTGTTGAGGTATGGTCAATTTATAGTGGAGTAGATGGAGTCTGCTGTTTACTGAACATACTTTGTGTGACACTTCACTTTGTTGGGTATGTAAAACAGAAACACAATAATATATTATAGTGCGTTCTCAGGGAATGAGGATCAGAAAAAGGATGATGACAAATAATTATATTTTTGTTGAAGAAGGCAACCACAAAAAAAGTTTTAACGTGACACATAAAAGAGTTAAAAAAGTATTCTTAGGAGACATTAATAAGTAAGATCACACACAAGAAGAACTCCTGTGAAATCAGATATCAAAATTAAAAATTAGAAAGTTCTTTCTTAAAAAACAAGAGATAAGACATCAAAAAAAAAAGAGATTGTTAAAAGAAATTGATTTGGAATTATATAGGAAGAAAAAAGGAAATACTACAAAAAAGGTAGTATATAAACTATAAAATATAAAATATAAGAGCTTTACAACATACAGCTAAAAGCAAAACATAAAATAGTTTTTAATAAATTATTGTTGATGTTGGACCACAATTTGTAACCGAATATCGAGAGACAAGACAGAATAACAGGGATGTTTAGATATCTGATAAATGATATTATGCTCGAAAAAATATATTAAACTATATAGAGATGTCACGATAAGCATAAATCGCGGCGTATGATCGTGTTATCGCAGAACAGAGTGTTGGCAGAAGATCCTTCTCTGTGAGAACGAGTCAAAAACATTATAGTGCTGACCTCAAGCGATCTAAAAAGATGGAAACTAGTGATACGACATCAGTTTCTCCAGATAACCACATGTATCGTCATGCTGGTATGGCATTTTGTTCGAAAGTACATATTTTAGCTGGGTTTGTGTCACCAAAATTGTTGATTTGCTCAACATTTGAATAAATTAGTACTCTTATGTAGTTTTATTCGAGCGTAGGTATGTTAGTAGGTGTTTTGTTATTGTTGCGTTATTATTCTTAGTCAGGTTATGGTATGTTATGCTTCATCGATATAGATGAAAATATATCTTATATGTGACGTCATCATTTATATATCCGATTGACAAAGTATTGATAATTAAGGTGGTCAGGTTATGGTAAATTATATGAGTCTACAAATGATTACATAATAGGTTAATGTGTAAAATACAACATATGATATGTTGAGCACCGATATAGTATGAAGAGAACAAAAGTAGTGAAGTAGGGCTCACGAATTACCACACCGTAGTCACACAAATGTTAGCGTCTAATTTACTGTTGTAGAGTACTGAGAAGAATGTTCTGTTAAGTGTGTAACTGTCTCCTCACTTCATAATTATAAAATAGCTGCTTTAGGTTTGAGGGTGTTGTGCCATTATAGTTTCCTCTAAGAGATTCATTGTGTTGTAATGATGTTAGCTTTATCGATGTGAAAACTTTGTTGTTCTTTTTTGCAGGTTTATATATATAAGGTCATTTACTAATGTATAACAAAAAAGTTATGATAAATTTAAAAGGATGATTTGTTAGAGACTGTCGATTAGCGAGAGTGGTTACTTAGAGAGAATAAACCGGATAACTAGTGAAATGTTAGAGTATGTCTCTCGGAAAAAAAAAGTAACTTGATCGTAAAATAAGGTTACGATCGTATGCATAAATGCTAGTTACTTCCTTATTGTTAAGTATGATACTTTTGTTAAAATGTCGGACTGTTGTAATTTATGTCTGAGGTTGGTGATTTATATGTTATATACATTATATTCTTACATACAGGTATATGTTATTATGTTTAGCTATTATTGATGTGAAAACTGATGTATATAGTACATAACATATATTCGTATTGTTAGCATAAATAAAAGAATACATAATAAGCTATATATAATCAATATTATTACTTGCGTTTAAAGCCATAATGTGATACTCGTGAATAATAATGATCCGGAGTCAACAGATCAAAATAGAATTATATATAATATAATATAAAATATAATATATATTACAAATAGTAATTTAAATTAACCTACAATAGATTCAAGGGTTTGGGTCGGTGAGTTATAATATATAGGTAGGTGAGGGTGAGGGGTGGTTTATTAATTTACATGTTCCATGATTTACTGTATTTAAGTTTAGCATGAGGTGTTAAATAAAATTACAAATTTTTTAACGCTATTATAATTTTGTAAAAGTGTAATATATTTATTATCATAAAAACAAATATAATTAAAAGTTATAATAGAGTAATAAAAATATTAAAAATTAAAAGTTTTTTTAAAAAAAACAAAAAGTTTTAAAAGAAATAAATTAAAAATAAACAAAAAGTATTTAAAACAAAATATATGTATCATTAACTTCCTGAAATTAAACACTAACTATACAAAGGTTTATAAACAAAAAAGTTTTTAAATTAAGAAACAATCTCACACACAAACTAATTTAATTTAAATAGTTTATCTATTTTAGAATATACAAAGAAAGGTTTATTAAAGATTAATTGACAATTAAGAACGTAAAACTAAAACAAAACACATCTACATTTCTAATTTATTATAATTCTGACTTGTTAATTCCAAAATATGTGAGATTCACTTTACCTCATCAATAGCTTTCGCTCCTTGTTCATTTCTTTATTCCGCTTTCGTCTAGTTACTTTACTGTTGTTTAATACTGAAACTTGTTAAATCAATTCAGCATGTTCATTATTCGACATTTGCCTTAAGCTGTTGTTAACGCGACTTTTCGTTGTTAATGTACTATTCCTGAGTTTTTCCAGGACTATACGATTTACGAGATAGCTTTCTGTTAGCCAAAAATTTTGTTAGAAAATTATCATCATCATTTTTATGAATATTATTATTCATTATTCTTTGATCAGTATGATATATATTTTAGGATTATGGCAAATATCACCATGTTAATGTAATATGTAAAATTAACATGATATTGTAGAGATATCGATTTTGAACACACGTTTGTTTCAGTCAACTAGCTCTCACGCTCTTTTGTACTGTCACGGTAAGTTACCTCACTGTTGTTCAACGTATGGCCCTGAACTCTTGTCTCATGTCTACAGCGAACTATTCCATGCACTCAAGGCGTACTGTTAGGTTCTCCTCGCCTGCTCACTCTCTACTATTTCTTCTAGGGTCCCCCCCCTAGGTAATGATGTATGTTAGCTTTATTGATGTGAAATTTCTTTGCTGCGTTAGCGTATTTTCGTTGTTCAGTATGATACTTAATAAATAGTGGTAGGTTATGATAATTTTTCTTTAATGAGTTAAATTATTTACTAAAATGTAGATAAATAATAAAAATCAAATAGACTGGATTTTATCTCGCACAAAAATGTGTCCCGTGATTTAGGATATGGTAGTAGGTTTACTGTTTCTGTACTTTGCAAGTGCGTTTTAGGTCACTGTTCCTGTTTGTCACAGAATGGAACTTCTGATTATATCGATTCGCAGCTTCTATTCGATGTTGTACTAAGGTATGGTTAGGGTCGTGTTCATTGTCCCTTGAACATTATATTTTCGTACTTTTCAGTTGTATTGTATGTATTTCTATTATTTAGATCTGAAAACTTTGTTACAGTTAAGTATATTTATTCACAGTTTTAAATCTCTCAAGTATGGAATAACTCTACAACTCGAAGGTTTGATTAAATTTTTGTTAAATGTTACTATGGTTAATGTAAAAATATCAGTTGATATGTTAGAACAAAAAGTTATGTGTAAGCAGGTTACGTTTCTGCACGCTCATAATATATAGATAACTTTTTACACATTTGTGCTTAAGTACACTCAGAATACATTTGATTAAATGTTTAACATGTTTATATTAATTACATGAGTATAAGATGTGCTGGTTTGTGAGAATTAATAATAATTAAAATAATAATTAGAATGACAGTTAATTTTCCATAGTTCCAGGTGATGCAATAATATGGTTTGCTTTATTGATGTTGAAAACTTTGATCAACGTTATAGCTATATATATTTGGTATAAGTATGATAATTATAATATCAAGGTTATAGTAGTCTTTTAAAGAGATTAAATAATTTACTATGTTAATGTAATAAATATTCCAATATGATATGTTGTGTGAAATAGGAATTCTTTGGTAGAAACTTAGTGTATATGTCTTTTATCAGTTAATTGTTACAATTAATTATAAGCTCTTAGTATACTGATGTAAATGACACTTTTTGTCTCCAGCAATTATTAGATGTGAAAAAAACTTTGTTTATCGCTTAGGACATAGTATTCATCTGATATCAGTAATTCCTTTCAATATAATTAATCAGACAATAGTTATGATCAAAGTTAAATTTATTTGTTTTAAAAAATATTACTAGTGTTAATGTAAAAAATAACCAGGATTGAGGTAGGGACAGGGGGTGATTGGTTTTGTTTTGATTTACTGATTTTACAGTTTAGGGTATGCTTATTAAAAACACAACTCTCTTCTTAAGTCGTTTATTTTAAAATATCGACAAACGCGTGCAAAAAATTTATAGTAAATTTTTAAACAAAAATGTTTTAGTGTTATGCTTATACAAAAAATTATGACAATTGAAATACAAATAGATCATAGTTATTCAAGTTAGGAGATGACGATATAGTAATATTTCTTATCTTATTTTTTAAATTTGATACTAATAATAATAATAATAAGAAGGTGAGGTAGACGTGTGAGAGATAGAAGAAATATAAATGAGAGTAAAGAAATATAATTAATAATAAGTATTAATAATAATAATAATAATAAAATAATTAATAGGGGATCGAAGAAGTCTCTCAAGAAGGCTCCAGAGGCTTTGGAGGGCGTTTGATTTATATAAAAAAGCGGTAGTTAATTTTGTAAGTTATTTCCTTAAAAGTCAAGAGGTAAAAAAAAAAAATTTCTCTGAAATATTATAAATCGCAATTTCGCAATTTTTTCTTTATAATTATTTATAAAAATAACTTTTATTCAATATGAGTTCTCTAATTTTTACAATATAAATAATTTCGGATAGGCATTTCTCTAAATATTTTCTTTAAAGTTTTCTTACATTCTTTTTTTTTCTTACTTTTTTTCTTTTCTCTTCCTTCTCGTATCGATTACTCACTTCATCAACTACTTAACGATCTCGCTATCACCCCATCATATCTCTTCGTCCGTCTTTCTTACTGTCCTAATTCTCCTCCAACTCTATCCTGTCGTGTCGTCTCGTGCTCTCTAGCTCGCCCCTTATCTATCTATTTGATATACGAGCACACCTATCACGATCGATTACACACATCACACACACTACACCACATATCACAAACACACATATACACTACTATCACACACTCGATGATAGTTATAAATCACATATTTTGAGAAGGTGAGGATATATATTAACGAGTTTAATAATTACGTTCATAATGATTTCCAAAGTTTTATGGTATATGAGATAGTTCATTTACATCACCACTCTATGGGGTGGTTTAGTTAACTAGTGATATTTAACCCTCATATACGATATGGTTATACTTATGGAAAGGTATTATATTTAACCGTGAGATAGTTCATTATCAGTTTACTTACGTCGAGTATTATATCTATGAGTTTAGGTAATATATTAGTATAGATATATATAGGTCCCAGAAGCCCCCCATGAGTGGAGTGAGCTCTATAATGGTCATTAGTAAACCTCATCTACTCTATGTTAAAAAGATTTACCTTATATGAAGATTATGTTATATATACGAGTATTCAACTGTTAATACGTAATTAATATTTTTATTGGTGGGACCCAGTCAATTCTACCCCTGGGTGTGCGCTAACAGGTCCTTTATAACTCTAGTAGTTTTCAGGCTAAATGATAACCTTATTAATGTTATATATAGTGTATTATAAAATTATACCTAAAGACTATTTACAAATCTTATTTATATGACAGTATTCAAGTTTTTGTGGGGCCAGCATCCACCCTGGGGTGCTCACTAACTCAATTTAATCAACTATGGCTATAGACTAAATTATATATATATATATATATATATTATATAAGTAATGAAATAACTTATATATATAATTAAGTAATAAGTATATATTTATTATTATTATACTCACGTAAGTTTAAGCTTTCTTACGTCACAATAAATTTAATGTTTTGGTGGGATCCCCCTACTGTGGGAATCATAGAACTCATACCTCACTATTTATATTACCGATCTTATATATTAAACCATCATAATTACGAACTCATCTACTCACGACCTATCTACTAATAATCATATATAAACACATCAATATTGTATGTTATTAACGATTTAGTTATTATTAACTCTAGGGCACTACTTCACAGCGGCTACCTCAAGTACCTATGGTTGCCTCACGAGCCAAACTCCTTAAGAATCCTAAATACTATAACTACTTTATCTAGAAATAACTCAACTCTGAATCTTCTCACCTAAAAATTTCATTTACTAAATTGAGACGGAGAACATATCAGGAGTGATAGATGATTTGAATGGGTGAGGTTTTGACCCCCGAGAGAGAAGGGAGAGAAGAGATGAAGAGAGAGAGAGACCCTTCTACAAATTAAAATTGCAAAATTATTAATTATATTATTATATATTATTATTATTATTATATTATTATTATTATTATTATATGTATATTATTATTATTATTATTATTATTATTATTATGATTATTATTATCCTATTATAGTAGTAGTTCAGTAGTAGTAGATAGTAGTAGTAGTAGTATAGCATATAATAATATAACAAAATAATAATAAACTTCTTACTTCTGGATTCTACCTTTTTTTCGGGATCACTTTTCTTTGGTTTCATTTACCTCCAACCCCCCTTTTCCTTAATAATTATTACGGCCTTAGGCACTCCCAGGAGCCGAGATGACGAATTATACACTTCGATAGACACTATATGAAGAGAGGAAAGTTACCTCACAATCATCTTAACCTACCCCTCTAATATATTTATTTAGTACCACGTAATACTCACGAGAACTCAAACCCTAATTGTATAATAATATATATATCGGAACCATAGATTCTGAAGCCTCAGAGTAAAATGACCAAAAATCATTCAATAATAATTAATAATTAAATTATAATATATTAATATTTAAATAAATTAATAACTGTAATAAAATTTTCAATTTCATCATTCAAAAAATTTTCCTAATATTAAATGTAATATAATAATTAATATAAATAATAATATTAATATAATAATATAATAATAATAATATATAATTAATTAATAATATAATAATAATATAAATATATATAACACAAAAACACCATGTCAGAAATCAACACAAACCGATGTCTGAACCAAACCGAACCGGAGCCGGAGCCGTTAGAGTTGGAAGCCGGAGTCGGAGCCAGAGTCGGAGCCGAGCAATTTTGAAGTCGGAGTGGGTAAAAAAAACGATTCCTTACAGGAAAATCGTTATTTTGACTCAGAATCAGTATTCACTTCTCGGAGAATTCGAGATTCTTATACGTAATAAAATAATAATAATAATTATAAATAATAAATAAGAAATAATTTAATAATAATAAATAATTTAATAATAAAATTAATTATAATTAATTAATAATTAATTATTATTCTCTTAATTGTTATATAATGAAATAAAATGAAAAATCTTTTACTATATAATGTACTTATAAATGGAATACTTCAATAATATAACCATAATGAGAGTAAATAGATAATAGCATTAATCATGAATATATATATAGACTAACTCCAATATTTTTTTTATATGTAAATTATAAAGGAGTGAATAATAATATGAAGTATGTAATTATAGTAAGATAGATAGGTCTTAACCAATTAACAACTATGATCTCACTCACCACCCCACTCTCTAAAAGTGTCATATGCGTCCACAACTACTATAAAATAATGTGTAGGTGACACTTATACAAATGTCAATTATTATCGCATTACTAATCTGTAAATATAAAGAACCAAAACGAAATGACATAAAAGTTGGCCCACACAGCTCCTCTCTTGGTCGCACCGTAACTTAATTTCGTAGTATCTATTATATGACTAAAACACACACTCTTACTTCTTCTATTCCTTTATATAGCTACTTAATTCTTATTCAATACCAACACCCAATCTTGAATTAATATCTCCTATTGTTTGGGGCTAGACTTTTATCCGATCCATTTTAACATAACTTGATCTCTGAAGATCAGAAAAAACTTACCATAACGTATCGAAGAGCAGAATTGAAAAGTTCATCAGCATAGCCGCTATGATATACATTTTATATGCTTTATAATTTCGATAGAGGATAGTTAAGGCCAGTAAGTAATAGGTATAATACCCTCATATAGTATGATTAGTTTACTATAATTCCAGTTGTGGTTTGGTAATTTTTAAAGATTCGCTTGCTCCAATTATAATAGGTATTGCCATGAACAATTTCTCTCAAAAAAAATAATATTTCTATTTTTCTACAATTAAGTGATGGGGGTTTTATCATTAGAGTCCACCTTTGATTTTTACTTTATTACACTCTTCATATATTTTAACTTCACTAGTATCGTAAGAGAATTTATTTTATTTACTGTATATTATAGGTAAAAACCAATGGTAACCACTTTTATTATCCATTGGATTTTTAAATATAAAATTTTTCTAATAACGCCGAGTTTGTATGTCAAAAGGAGGAGAGTATTGAGGTATCGATGTGCGGCTTGATTCGTATAAATATATACATTTTAATTTCCAGGTAATTAGATTTCACTTTTAGGTAAATGATCCTTGACAAGAAGATTATTTGTAACAATGAATCTACTTAGTATATCTACTAGTATAACTACTTCACATTAACGTGAATATCACAACAAAAAGTATATCACTGTATTATCCTTGTTTAGAAGACATTTAATCATAATAAGTGTCTAATTATAAACTTTTTATAATTTTACGCCTGACTAATATATTCCAGAAGACTTTTCAATTCTTAATTTCTTAGAGATTATAACAAAATTTTTTATGTTGCCATAGGTCTCATTTCATTAATGGTAGCCTACCATAGGAATTATAGGTAAGGCGAAGATTAACATTCCATTTAGGAAGGAAGCACATTGAGCTTTTAATAAAATTTGAATTGAGTTTTAGAAGAATCTATTAAAACAATCTCCATTCTCTTTATAGGATCATGACAGTCTCCTAATTCTCTCATTAATGAGATCAACATCAGTACAATACACTAAAATTGCCGTCTACCGAGAAAAGCGGTCGGAATTCTTCTGCGCGTCGCCGATTAAGAGGGAATTGTTAGTTCCCTTTCAAAGGAGATTCCAACTTCGTAATCAGATGCCAAAGTTCTGGCCTGTTTCTTGACAAATGATAGATCGGAATTAGATCATTGAGTTCATGACTGATTAATTCTATGAGATATCTGCTGACATTCCTTCAAATCAATCATTAAGTTCGTCATTTCTGGAGTAATTTGTAAATCTTCTTCGTCAGAGTTTTCTGACAGGAGATTCACATTTTCAGGTGGGGCAGGGATAGGAAGCTCTTTCGCTGTGAGGAACAGGCCTAATAGCGAAAGTAGGTTTGGATATTTAATGGTGTTCTTGGTATACTTTGTTATTCCAGCCAATTGTTTTTAAACAGGAATAATAGTAATTGAGATAGATCCTTTGGTTTCCCTCATACCATTGGAAAATTGCAAATGGCATATGTCTGGACTGTTCGTTAAGCCAACCACTAAGTAATGTTACACAAAACGCACAGCCAAATATAAGGTGCCCAAGATTTATCTTAATCACCAAGCTTTAATTTCAAAATAAAGTTTATATGCCTTTTTTATTAAGGAGTAATATTCCTCATTTGGGACTTCAACGTTAACTCACCACAAAAGTAACAAAATTTTGTTTGGGATTCATTTTTACAATTTCGTGGCATTTTAATTAAGAGGTATCTGATCTGTAAGGGAAATTAAAACAATTTGAACGTATATATATATAAAATATATATATATATATATAATATAAATATATATTACTATATATATATATATATATATATAGTATATATATATATATACTATAATATATATATATATAATATATATATAATTATATATATAGATATATATATAGAATGTATATATATATATTATATATATAATATATATATATATATATATATATATATATAGTATATATATTAATATATATATATATATATATTATATATATATATTATATATATATATATAATATATAATATAAATATATATATATATATATATATACTATTATATATATTATATATATATATATATATATATATATATATATATATAAATAATATATATATATATTATATTATAATATATAGTTAGTAAGGAGAAGAGGGAAACTGACGGCCAAAGGTCACGGCCAGAATGTGGCAAAGCAATGTTGCAAATGTTGCAAGCAACATTTTGCCCAAACATTGGTTTATTCAAGCTTTGACGTTGTCAAGGTTTAAGGTTTTCAAGGGTCGGTTGAGACCGAATTTAAGGTCTGAAGACCGTTTTCTCTGATTTTCTGAGACTGAACTCAAGAATTTTAACCCCAAAAGGGGGGCGGAGCCCCCCAAAGGGGGCTTTTTTTTCCTAGAAGGTTTTAAATGATCGATAGATCATTTTTGATGTTCCAATCGATTTATCGTGATCGATTACCCCTAATCGATCTTTAAATCGTCTTTCTCCGTGCTCTGGCAATTAACAATGAAAAATGTAATCGAAAAAGAAAATAATTACTATAATTTAACATTCGATTAATCGTTGTAGTTTATGGAGCCAGTCCCGAGGCAACTTTTTTCTATATAAATGAAGAATGAAGATTAGGCTTATGTAGAGGATTGACAGACCGAAGGTTCTTGTCGATCGACAAACCATTCTTTTGGTTTTGATCAGTCATTTGATTATTATTTTTTTATTACGCCGCGCGTGCGATACAACATACACAATTACACCCTTTTATATGAAGGAATAAGAGATATTTTGCTTCAAACTTGGTATATGGTTCATTGTGTGTAATAAACTGATCACAGGCGAGAGTTTTGGTGACCCTAGGTCACCCCTAAGGGGTACTGCCCCCTTAGCGCCAAGGTCAAATTCGTCCTGAAAACCCATGTTAGGTTAACGTATCTGAGTTTGAAAACCTCTCGCCATGTGAGTTATATATGATGACGTAATCTCGTCGGAGACGAGATTACGTTTTTCTGCGTCTCCCCCCTTAAGGGGGGACGCTGCCCCCGTAAAAATTTAAAAAGATCGTAGAAGACTGAAACTTGGAGCTGGGTTGAGGAGTCGGAGTCGGAGACGGGAGACGGAGTTGGAGTCGGATTTCGGATTGGAGTCAGGGACCCCCCGGAGGGGGTTCCTTCCTGAAAAAAAAAGAAGAAAGAAATGCACAGAGTGCAAAACGGAGGAGGAAGAAGAAGAGAAAGAGGAAGGAGGAAGAGAACGGGGGAGGAGGAATGAGGGGGAGGAGGGATTTTCAGAGTTGGTAGTGTCACCGGTGCTGGAGCCACTGCGCTGCCGACATAGTAAACATTCATTAAACATTCGTTTAAACATTACTGTTTACATAACTGGCTTCTGCTTCTAAGATGACCATATTGTCAAATACTTACATTCTCTATAAAATTGCATAAACCTTTATTTCTAAATGTCTAAAGACTAACATTTATATTTTTCAAGTAATAGTTTTTCTTTTTATAAAACGTTAACTAATATAATTTTGTTTCCTAAGTTGAAACATAACATATACTGTATTATTATTACTTTTATTTTTTTTTATAAGATTATTTAATTAATACAATTTTATATAATATATGTGATTTATTAATTTTTATTATTTTTAATGTTTAATTTTTTTTTATTTTTTTGGAACTTGAATTTTTTTTTAAAAGATATTTTATAAATATGTTTCCACATCAATTTATACTTTGTAGTTTTAACGCTTTTATTTCAATTATAATTTTATTTTAATTTTTTATTATTTACTAACTTTTATTTTTATATTATAGTTATTTATTTTTTTCCATTATAATTTACTTTAGTGTGAGTGTTTAATATAATGATAATTAATGTTTATATTTTGCATTTATATTAATACTTTTTGATGTTGGAAATATTAATTAATTTTACTATTTATTAATTTATATTTAAATTTATTTTTATCTAATCATGCGTTTTATATAATTGATTTTATTTATTACATTTACATTTAATCTAATATTTTGGAAATTTTTATTTACTTTTTGAAATAAGTTTAATTTACAGTTATTATTAATTTTTTGGCTTTATTTCTCTTCTTGTAGAACGATTAATTTGTTTTTAATTTTTTAAACATTAATAAGCATGAAATAACATTTTTAATAAAACTTTTTATGTTTATAACTTACAAATTACGTTTTTACATACACCCTAAGCATTAAAAATACACTAATAATCAAAACACTATTCACCATTTCCTTATACCCTCCATAGCCCATCTTGGTTGAATCTATTGATCTATATTTTGTATAATTAAGGTCAAATATTTTTTACTAAAAATGTATCGTTTATATCAATAACTCCCTATAAAAGCTAATAATATATAAGTATAAT
>JABUQX010060080.1:22500-29030 GCA_015478945.1 Trachelipus rathkii | reverse complement strand
AGGAGTAATGGTATGTGAACTCTAATATTAATAATTTAAATCTCTCGCCTTACCTTTCTGGAAGTTGACTTGATACTTTACACTTCACAGTTGGATTCTGCGCGCCTGACGGTAGTAGAGACAATATTGCCCGGTATTAGGCTATAATAATACAACTTAGTTATAAGTCTAATTATTTGCTATATTATAGTGATTATAGGTTCAATCCAGAGATAGAGTTACAGTTTTATTCTTTACTCTCATTCTCATTATATGCTTCTCTCTATATAACCATTTTTATATACCTGTAATTACCATTAATTAATTAGTTAATAAGAGGTCTGACATCTAATAAATTATTAAATTTTAATTTTTTTATAAATACGTAAAGAATTTGATGAATTTAGAGTTACTTTCCTTATGAATATCGATTATACTGACACTGTGACGTAGGAATCATTCGTGTTATAGTAAAATATATATTGCTTTATATCGTTCTGAAATCCAAGATTATTTATTTGGTCTTGGATAAGGATAGTACCTCAGTTGTATAGCATCCCCGGTGATTATTATATTGTTACCTACATACTAGAGATATCGCCAACATAATGCTAGGTGTCATATATATATATATATTTATGGTGATTGACTCTTAAATCCTCATAGATGATGAATAGCAGTTTATTCTTTACTTTACTCGAGATATGTTCTTCCTTTATAACATCTATTACCAAATTGTGGTTGACCCATGCAAGGTTTTTACAATTGGGTTCATACATATTATAAAGATATTGGAAGTGAAGATAGTTTAACATGACTGGACTACCTTATACATATAGGTTAGATATATGTCGTCCTTGTGACGAGAGAACTCTCTGTTTGCAGTTTATTTAAATTGTGGCTTGACCATCAGAGATTTTTTTTATTAGGTATGATAGAGGTAATATACTTCAGTTGATAGCAACCTCGTAGGCATTATATTCCTCAGCGCAACATGCTTGGTATGGTATTCACATATATATGGTGGTTTTAATCTAGAGAATAGGCAGTTTTATTACTATTACTATCTATTACATATATAATATGTTCTTCCTTTATAACTAATAGTATATTTCATATATAGCTATTAAAATTTGCTCGTATATTATAATCTATTATGCATATTTTAAGACAGTCTAAAATAATATTATAAGAACGAATGGAGATAGACTAGGTCTGCGACACCGTAGTGAGTAGTGATGTCGTGCCTTGACGGGAACTCGGGTATATTATGCTTTAAATACTATGTATCTTATGAATCTCAAAGATTTTTGTGGTACTGTGGAGGATAGCTCAGTTGTGTATAGCACCGTTGGACATATTATGTTACACTCAACGCGCAATAACATGCTTAGGTTTTATATGGTAATTTCAATCCCAAGTTTAAGAGTGAAGGCAAGTTATAATCTTTTTCACTTATTACTTAAAAGAAGACCGTAATTCTTTCTTTAACATCTTAGTCAAATTTGCATTATTATTGCAATATTTAACAATATAACTTTTAATAATATATTAATGAACGATGAGATTAAGCTACAGACATAGTAGGACATTCTCTAGGTTCTGATGTCGCTATACTTATAGTAACTGAGGACTATCGGTTGCTTTATTTAAATAGTTCTATTGATTATCCTATAGGATATTTTTTGGCTGTTAGTGAAGGATACTCAGTATATGTATAGCCACCTGGATACATATTTACCTCACGGACAACATTTGTACTCTATATATATATATAGAAATAGGAGTATGGTTTCAAATATATCCTAGCATATAGAGAAGGTCATAGTTATATTTTACTATTAACCTTACTCATTATATAGTTATTACTTCTTTTTAATACAAATTCTTATTTTTTCTATTGATATATATATATTATATGCAATATTTAATCATCTTTATAAAATATATATAAAAAGAACGAGATATATAGACAGTGACCTATTAGTAACATATACCTTTATATAAGGGTGAATGTCGGCTCATTGACTCTAGAGAAACGTCTCGGTTGCCTTTATTAATAATGTATGTCTTGAATCTCTAAAGTTTTTTGGCTTGTGAGAAGGATAGATACCTCCAAGTTTATATGATAATATATTATATATTTAGCACCGGGCATATTGTCCTCTGATAACGTACGCTCAACATGCAGATGGGTATTATCAAAATCTCACTAATAGAGATAGGTCAAGTTATATATATTAATCTTTATATATAATATATATATATAATATATACTATAGCAGTTATATTTATGCTCTCTATATTTATATTATATGTTGTTATTCCCTTAAAAAAATTATGCATAGCATATAATATATTAATAATATATATATATTAATTATATATTATATATTATATATTATATTATATATATATATATATATATATATAGATATATATATATATTATATATATATATATATATTAATCATAAATATATATATATATATTATTAATTATATATATATTATATATATATATATATATATATATATAATAATATATTATATATATTATATATATACGCTATAATGGTTTCTATACTACTGTAAATCTTCTTGTATCACATATGGTCATATATAGTATAGCTTAATTTATATTAATTAATAATCCATTCTAAAGATGTAACAGAAAAATTTGAATATTAATAATAATAATTACTTAATTATATTGTATTGTGAAAATTTTGATACTCAAAATTCACTAAATTTCTGCGTAGTTGTATATTATGAAAATTTAAGTTTAAATAATTGAAAATCAACAAAAATAGCCCTTACGAAATGAAGAAAAATTATTTTTATTGTTTATTAAGTCATGCATAATTAATATCAAAAATGTATTTTACTATAAAAATTCCTACTTTTAAACAATCTTATGTATTATACTTCACACATTATTATTATAATTGTAGTATCTACAGTATATATTTAAAAGAAATTATTAAAATTTTTAACAAGGAAATTTTTATTGTTTATTAATTAATACCTAAATTTATAAATATGTTTTTTAATGTAAAGAAAACATATTATATCCTATATACAACTAGAAGAATGATCTGACGTAACAATTTTTATCAATTTTATTTCAACAGGTATGTGTATAGATTTTTAGAAGAGATAATACGCTCACGCAATTTAGCAATCACTGAATCATAGAAGTATATAATATTCCTCTCATATATCTGTATCTCTTCTTTCAGGATGCTCTGATAGTCTCACTGAACTATTTTATCTCTCCTTCTATATTAATAAGAATTTGAGAATTCCGCACTCCATCAGAGTCACTCCCATCTTCTGGAATTTGAGGAGTATATTCTCAATTATCCAACATTAAAAAAAAGAGATGCGTTAGTTTTGGAAGTACGTATCAGAAAACCGAGAAATAAATATTAATGACTTTATGGAATATAGGCTTAAGAGGAATTTCAAAGAAGTTGAAGACATAGATAAAGTTTAAATATAGATTAGAGAAATTAATATTCCTTACTGTAAGGAATTATCATCTCTCGTGCAGAGGATTTCAATGAGAGCTCCCATCGGTAGTAACAGCGCTTTGGTTTCAATTTTATTATTCGCGAAAAAGAGTTATATATATATATATATATATATATAATATATAATATATTATTTAATTATATATATAATATATATTATATAATATATATATAATTATATATTATATAATATTATATTATTATAATTATATATCATAATATAATATAATAATATATATATAGACTAATTAAAACATTTGTTGAAAATATAAGCATTGACATTATCTATGTTAATTTGTTATTCATTTCTATTTTAATAGGTAAAATATATTATATATATCGATATATATAAACGTATCATCTACGGCAACCCGGTACGGGTACGTTATGGTAATACAAAAAAATTTTCAGCCTAAGGTATATAAAACTTTATTAATGAGAGTATTATAAACACCTTTTAGGTAGTAGGGTGGCAGCTTGCCTCCCCCTATGCGACTACCCCCCTAATACCTAGACGACGCCCATTATAGGTTCTCCTAACGAATATATTGCAAAGACAACAAAGTTTATATATACCTGAGAAACATTATTACAATAAAATTAAACCTCAAATTATATAAATTTTATCCTGTGAATCAAGAATACATTAAAAATAGTTCTTTGAATAAAATATCACAGTAAGAAGCGATTTTACTGATTTTAAGCATATATATATTAAATATATAGTTACAAGTTGTTAAAATGAGTAAATCTTACATAAACTCATCATTTCTCTAACGCTTCTTTGTTGTTAATTTCATTGCCAGTCATTAGATAATACTATTTGACGTTAAAATTATATTATTTGCAAAATCAAAGCTTTATTGGCACCTTCATTCAGTAGTATACTAAAGACAACTAACTAATCTACATCTCCGAGAGAGATAAAAACCCAATGGTGGATTGACGTCCCTCTGTAGAAAGAGGTGTAGTGATAATAATCCTGAGATAGTGATAGGGGATTTACACCTTATATACCTAAGGTGTGTGTAAAGCTAGTATATTTGTAGGTTACATTTATCACCCTCCAAAGAGATAGGGTGGATATATATAGTCAGTAAGGCTCATCAGATATTCGGGTCTGAGGCCCAAAACCGCTTATCAACCTATCCTCGTGAGTAGTATGATACCCCCCATCTCAGGATTCTTATCATCTCTTTCAAAGAAGGTCCCATCACTCATAATCGGGTTGACTCTGCTTGTGTGCGCAAGACTTTGTGTGCTTATGAATGTATACGTCTGTGTGCATGTAACCGAGGGTTTGTTCGTAAGTATATTTCGTTACTCCTAGAGTTGTGTATTACTATGACTATGAAATTAACACAATCAGCATTTAGTTGTATAGTAGATAAAAATTTTATATTTATTTTTATTAAAATATTTTCTAGTGTTTAAATTCTGAAAAGGTAGATTAGTTAGAAACGTTAGCCTAGGTTAAGATTTTGTTGTAAATTGTATGTTATGGTTTTGCTTCAGAGAATATTTTGATTAATGTACTACGTATTTTAATTCATATAGTTCAACTGTTGTCATATCGATATTACGATTGCTAGACACTTGTGAAGATTAGTGAATCCAATTCTTATTAGAGTTTAGAAGATGCTGGTTTTTGAATTTATAGTGATTTGGTCCAATTTTTTAAGGGATTTTGTATTATGAGATTAATATAATTACAGTCTTATTTAACTATGTTGCTGATATTAATTTGCGGGAAATTATAGATTGGAAACATATAATCGAGTTATTTGTTATGAAACCTGTCTCAGACTTAACTTTTCCTTTTGAGATGAAGTTATAAGGAATTTCTAGAGGATGTTATACGGTAATATTATTATTCAATACGCTAGGTATGTATATAGTTTGCATTTGTCATAAATTCTTAGTTCGGGTTATGATTATGTTTAGTACTTTAATTAATGCTATTTAAACATATATCTATTGTATTTGCTTTAGCAGATAGCTCAATAAATTCGTATGAGTCTTTTATTATAATTAAAAGAACCTTATTTTTGTTATGTTATATTCCTCAAAATGAGTTTAACTCGAACGGTGCGGTGTGGAAACCTTATTCTCAAATATAAAATCATAGCAATCATAGTGATTAGGTTAAGTAGGGTACTTTGACTGGGTGAATGGATGGGTATTAGATTTACCGAAATTTATACTTCAATTATACTGTCTCATATTTAAAATCTAGTTAAAACTAGTTCGTTACATACTTTAACTGGGATTTATATTGATAGTTTCAAAGAACTTATATTAAATTATATTGTTATATATAATATATATATGTTCAATGAATATCACTAAAATATTTTGTTATTATTTTTTAGTTTAATTAGTTTTGGATTTTTAAAAACTATAATTGGTTATGACATTTGCAATTATTATTCACAGTTAGTAATGGGTGATAAATTACTTGAATAAATTAAGACGATTTGATATGAATGAATTTTTTGTTAAATATTAGAAGTTGATGTAAGAAAAAATTCGGTACGTTAGCATTATTATTCGTATGTCAGTATGATGTTTAGGTAAGTTATTACAGTATAGTAGTTATATATAATTATATATTTATTTATACTCTAAATTTTTGATTAACTAATTGCATAAGCATCTAGTTTATAATTGTACTTCATAATAATTAACATATATGTAATTAATGCTTATTATAGATAGTTGTATGCTATTGAAAAAATAGTATTAAGTAGCGTAGAATAGTATACAGTATTTATGTAACGTAAGTGTTTAACGGTACTTTATTGTGTTAAGTGCATATATATAATATATATATAGTGATAGTATTGCTAAATGTTAGTATAGTTGTATTCGTACGTATATTGAGTGATATATATGTTAGTTTAAGGTGTATTGTTCGTTATTGTTCAATTTAAATATTCTTAAGTTCTATATTATAATTGTTAATAATGTTAATGCTTGATCATATGATAATATATATATATATATAATTATAAAA
>JABUQX010060080.1:2500-15000 GCA_015478945.1 Trachelipus rathkii | reverse complement strand
TTTAATATAATATATATATATATATATATATATATATATATATATATATATATATATATATATATATATATATATATATATATATATATATATATATATATATATATTATATATATATATATATATATATATATATATATATATATGGCTATTTATAAGATGTTGACTCCAGGAACGAAAATCAATAAAAAATGTAACGTAATTTCAATGATTTGAGGTTAAATACATTAGTAAATACTGGATTTTCAAATGTAATTTAATTAATATTAACAAAAATTAAAAAGAAATTGACATATATTTTTTTGTGCTTCACACCTATAGTCTTATAAAAATGAGTAGCTTAGGCCGTGCTTAGGCTATTTATTTCAGTTTAAATTTGATGAATGTATACGTAAAGTTTGTAGAAACACCTTGAAAATAATAAATTGATATTTTGATATTTTTTATATATTTTATGTTTTGATCCGGGGTGGGGCCTTCAGCCCCCCCCTCTATATCATCCCCCCCGTCCCCCGCAGAGCGGGGTGCCCCGCTCGCAAGCTCGCGGGTCCGGGGGGGAGTTTTTTTTTTAAATAAAAATACCCATAAATTATAATAATAATCGAAAATCAAATAATAAAAATGAAAGAACTTAGAAAAAAAATTAAATTCCTATTAAAAATAATAATTAATATTATTATTAATAATAATAATATAATAATAATAATAATAATAATAATATATAATAATAATAATAATAATAATAATAATAATAATAATAATAATAATAATAATAATAATAATAATAATAATATAATAAAAATAAAAATCTTTGTTAATTTCTTAAAAATTAAAAATGCAAATAACGCTAATAAATAATAGAAATTGCAGCTATAAAGAAAAGGCCCGAAATTCGTTGTTTTTCTTATCGAAAATTTTCCCCGTATAAATGGAGTCAACATCTTATAAATGTCCTATATATATATTTAATATATATATATATATATATAATATATATATATATATATAATTATTTATATATATAAAATAAACATATATATATATATATATATATATATATATATATATTATATATATATATATATATATATATATATATATATATATATATATATATATATATATATATACGAGGTAGATTCAGGAAATACCGGAATATTCCGATTAGTCTTTATATCTTATAATGTAATAACCGCGTGTTGTGAGAAATGTGTACGCAGACGTGTAAGGACATGTATCAGCAGTGTATGACAGTGCTGACCAGGTGTTCGTGTTTACAATTCAGTTTGCTTTGAGGCACTGTCGTTGTGTGTTGTCGGAAAGTGTTAATCAAGAATGGCCCACTTTGAGCAGAGAGCAAACATTAAATTCTGTGTCAAATTACGGAAAACGTTTACAGAAACATTCAATTTGATAAAGGAGGTTTATGGTGATAAATCATTATTGCGAACCCGAGTTTACGAGTGGTATGCGTTCTTTAAAGAGAGGCAGGAGTCGCTGAAAGATGATGAGCGTGTCAAAAGACCATCAAAGGCGCACAATGATGACACCATTGCTAGAATACGGAAGGTAATCCGAACTGACCGGAAGCAAACCATCGATGATGTTGCCAATATTGTTGGGATTTCTCATGGCAGCTGTCATCCGATTCTCTTACAAGATTTGAACATGCACCGAGTGTGTACGTACCTTGTCCCAAGATTCCTCACCCAGGAGCAGTGTGAAGAGCGGAGCTACATAAGCGGAGAGCTCATTTCTATGGTGGATGCGGATCGAGGATTGTTGAATAGGGTAATAACTGGCAATGAGAAGTGGTGTAACACCACTTCTCATTGTACGAGTCTCAAACCAAGCGTCAAACCTCTGAGTGGAAATCCCCGAGTTCACCACGAAAACAAGAGGTTCAATCAGATCGCTCAAAGGGGAAAGTCATGTTAGAAGTCTACTTTGACATTAAAGGTCTCGTTCACATTGAGTTCATACCACAGGGTCGTACAGTTACCAGTCATATGTATATTGATATTCTCCGTCGTCTTCGTGACCCAGTCCGACTCTAAGGGCTTTAGGAGGAGAAAATTTTTGAATCGTTCACTCCTGGTCTCTGAATATCTGACGAACATCCATGTACCTGTGCCTTCTCAACCCTCTTACTTCTCAAATTTATCTCCAGTTGCTTTCTATCTTTTCCTTCGCATGAAGGATCTGTTAAAAGGGGGACGATTTCAGTCAGCAGAAGAAATTCAAAATGCTACGATGGGTGCGTTGAAAGTTAACAAAAAATGACTTACAACGATGTGATGTTTCGAGCAGAGGTACGAGAGCTGGCAAAAGTGTTTAACAGGAAAGTACTTTAAAGATGGTATTGTGTATAATATGTTGCTTGTATCATATACGATAATAAAGTTTAGTTAAAAGTTCTTGTATTATTTTACTCTACCTTGTATTAACATAAATATATATTACTATAATATTTACTACATATGATATAATTATTAGTTAATATATACTTTATATAGTATTATAGTAATAATATATTATAGCTACATATATATATTATATTCATATATATATATATATATTATATATTATATTAATATATATACTATAATTATATAATATATAATAAATATAACCTATATATAATTATTATATATATATAATACTATATATTATATATACTATATATTATATATTATAAAATATATATATTACTATATTTACTATGTGATATAAAAAATATATAATTATACATAACGATTAATTATATATATATATAATATATAATATATTATAATATATACTATATTATATATATATATATAAAATTATAATATAGGTGCATTAATAAAGGTGTATTTCCACAAATAATATTTTTTACCTAATACGTAATAATAAATACTGATATATATATATATATATATATATATAGTATATATATATATATAGTATATATTTTATATATATAGAAGGAACTGGGATACTATATATATATGAATAGAGACAAAGAAAGGAGAGAAGAAATAAGAGATAAGAGTGAAAAAAGTAAATGAGAGAACAAGAGAGAGAGGCGGGAAACAGAGAGAAGAGAAGATGGATCCAGAAAGAGAGAGAGAGAGAGGAGAGAGCAGAGAGTTCAGTCAGGACAGCGATAGGATTAGGTTTTGACCCTTTTGAAGATAATAAATATGTTAATTCTTTATAACAAATATTCATAAAGGGAACTTCAATATAATATATATATAAGATATATTATATATATATAATAGTATATATATATATATAGTATATATATATAATAATAGATATAAGTATATACTATATATATATATATATATAATCATACTTATAATAGTATATATATATTATATATTATATAATATGATAATATTCCATTTAATAATAATAAAAAATTTAAAATCCTAAAATTATTAAGGTTTTCCTTAAATTTTAATACTAAAAATTTAAGTGATACAGATAAAATTATTTCAAAACATTATTTAATAGACTGATTTAGATTTACAAATCTGTATTTTGATATATATATTTAATAAATTTAATATATTTAATATATACTATTTAATATAAAATATTTAATATATATATATATTATATATATTATATATATATATATATTATATATATAGTAGTATTATATATATATATACTCTACTACTATATAGATACATATATATTATATATATAGTATATATCTATTAATGATAGATCTTTGCATTAATACCTATCACATTGTATTAACAAAACTAGTGAATTAAGCATAAAAGATTTTTGGAAATAATTAAAATTTTCAATGAATGCGTTAATATTAAATTAGTGGTGTCTTATTCTATCCTTGACACGCACCCCATTTTTTTTGTATATTAATTTATGGGCGTGAAGCATCTTCTAAGTTATAACATCAAATTTATTCAAGTCCTCTAGCATCCATTCAATAATACCAAAGCTCTATGAAATCACCGGTATAGTCAGGGTCTTAATAACCATTTCATTCTATGATTTTCTCTCTTGTTTTTAATGTTAGTTTCAATATTCATTTAATTAAGGTTTATTTGAGCGTGGGAAAATATTAGAGACAGTAGAAGCCCACCATGGGCCTATCGAGGACAGCCTATTGGTGTTTTGTCCTAAGTTTAGTTAGTCTTAGTTAATATAATTCAAAATTTGCGTATGAAGAGTTAGGTAAGCAATGCATCATTCCCTAACCCTTCCATTACAGTGATTTCCTAAAAAATCCAAACTTCATACGAGCCTATGTCATTTGAAAACTCATTCAAGATTTTTATTTGTTTGTAGGTTTCATCTTTGTTGGGTGCAAACCCTTTTAAAATTCAAATCAAATAATTTGTCCTGGTGTGGTAGGCCATATCTCATTTTTCCTCAAAAAATTCAATTTCAAAGTGTTAGGCATTATAGGCCTTGATCACTTTCATTTTTCAAATTGTGTTTTTTTTTTTTTTTTTAGTTTAATGGACCTTTTCAAAATTCAAATCAATCAAATAATTTTGGCCTGGGTGATAGGCTATCTTTTCATTTATTTCAAACTTTCTTCAAGGTTTTTCATTTGCCTTGGTCCACTCTACCAAATTTCACGCGCGAAAATGTCTGACCCACGAGATACAGCCCTTTTCATGATAGAGTTAATAAAAAATCTAAGCCCATAGTTCAAGCCATTTCATCCCTCAAGGCACAAGTAAGATATTTAATCTTAGTCAGATTAGAAGAATAGGGCCTACCAGATAATAATAAAGATTTAAAGAGATTGCAGTTTATGTAAAGGATCTGGTGGAGGAAGTAGAGTCCTTGTTAAAAAAGAATTAAAAAACAAAGGATACAAGTATAAATTAAATATTTATACTGATAATTTAACTTGACTCCTATATCATACTTGAGTAATTTTCCTAATAAGGAGTGTGTAGTCAGATTCAGTACCAATGCTCGATTAAATCAAAAATTAAGTGAATTAAAATTTAAAGGGAAAATCAAAATTCAACCCCTCCACAAAAAAAATACTTGCCTCTCATTTCAGTGAATCTGCTTCTTAGAGCCTATTAGATTTTGTTGGTTTCTTTTGAGGGCAATTGAAACTGATAAGTTATGCTTATAAAACCTTCATTTCAAAATTTAAGAGCTCCTTAGATTTACAAAAAAATTTAAATGAATCCATTAAAACTTCATTGCTTAAAAAATAAATTAAAGGGATATGCGTTCTCCCTAATTCAGAATCTTTCTATTAGTGATAATAATTATAATTAAAAGCTCTTGAACTTTCTAGATTAGGAGTTTTTTAGTCTACTAATTTTCATTTTGATTGAAATTATTGCTAAAAAAATAATAATATTTTTGAAACCAGCATTTGACCTAACATATAATGCGACTAGGGTTTACTTAAATGATATCAGGACATTAATATATGAACTTGAGAGTTATAACCTCAAATATCTTGAAGAGGCTACAGGATTAGTAGTACTTAGCCACATAGTTTTATATCAAAATTACCTAATGTGGTAGTAAAGGAAATTATTCGCAAGTTGAATACCAATTACCCTGATTTAAACCAAATATTTGATAGCTTATAATGAAGTTTTATTCAAAATATTGTTAAAACGTCAAATCATAATAAAGGTCAAAATTTCATCACAGTCACCTCCCATTAATACCTTTATTCAAATTTAAAAAAATATTAAATACTTCGGATAAAACTAATTTTAAATTTAAAATTAATGAAAATTTATCAAGTAGGACGAATGGGTCCTTAAAATCTAATAATAGGCCTGACTCCAACAATTCTGCTTTGCAGGAATAATTTTAAAACTCATACTAATGAAGTTATTGGAAATGAAGCTTCTCATAGTATTGATTCTTCCATTTCTAAAATCAAAAGTTATTCAAAATCTTGTAAGTTTTGTTCATCACAAAGGTCATGTGATGACAAATTGCAATGTTTATCAAACCTATGGAAGTTAAGAAAATTAAAAGGTTGTCTTTTTAATGGAAATAAATCTATAGCCCCAAAATGTTCAAGACTAAACATATGCAGATCAGTTTGTCCTGGACTTGAGGAGCAACTTTTTTTCAGTTGCCAAGTTTGCAATAAAAAAGAAGGTCATATTACACTCTTTGTAAAGCAAGGAAAAGTTCCACCCTCACAAATGTAGTTCTTAGTTTGTTTAGTCAAAGCACCAACAAATTTTATATTTTGTTGCCATCAATATTACTATATAAGATCTGGTGGGGTAAAGTTTCTCGGCTTCAGTTCGATGCCTTAGTCGACTTGGCTCACAGAGGGTCCTACCTTTCTAAAAGGAGTGCTGGACAAACTCAATTCATAATCTGTAGAGAATCATCAAAGCACTCAATACGATATAAAAAACCTTATTTAGGTATTAGCACCCGCACTTTGAAAGAGACTGTTTCTTGATTTTATATATGGAACCAGTTCTTGTTTCACCCTTCCTCTTTTGGTTGATGAGGATCTTAAATTAAGTTACGAGATTAATTCGTAGTTAGATCAGGCTCTAATTAATTGAGAAATAAAATCTTTCAAATTAAGCTGAATTCTGCGCCACTATATAGAATGAGATATTAATAACTCATTTTTTTCGATTATGGATTTTGCCTTAATCTGGCATTGATTTCAACAGAAGTACTTTCCCTGCAACATAGAATTGATTAAATGTATTGAGTGGCATCTCTTATAAGTGTTTAGAGATGGTTCCTATTTTCCATATTATGGAATATTAACATAAAATTTTTTAATACTAATAATAAATCAAATAATGTTTTTTGTAGAGTTCCCAAATTCAATTGTTGTTTTCAAATATTTCATAACATCAAACAAGCACTCAAAATCACTACTCATAATACAAATATCAATTGCCAATTTGGTGTTAACCAATCTTGTAATGCCAGGTCTTAAACCTGTATAACTTATTTTTAATCCTTTAAAGCCACATACTAAGTTAAATTTCTGAGGTAGAGCAAGGATTAGAAACGGTTCAAATAGAGTCCTTAGTATAGAAAAGGATGCATAATAATAAATCTTGAAGAATGATTTGAAAACAGGATGAAAAATTTCAAATGTGGATATAAGAGAATTCAAAGACGGAAAATATTATATATAGATCTTCCATGGATTGAAGATAAAACTCCCTTGTTTGCCATCAAAACTATAACATTGCCTCTGCAGTTGCTAAGTAGAGTTCATGAAAATTTTAGAAAATTAAAAAGATTTTAAGTTAAAGCCTTATGATGATTGTTTCTTTCAGCAAACAATTAGCTGATGGTATTATTGAAGAGTTCAAAGTATCTCCCTCTGAGTATAAAAAATATTATATTTGGGTTCCTCACAGACCTGTTATCAAAACTGATGAACAAGTATCAACAAAGGTCCGGCCTGTGTTTAACTGTTCTCTTAAAACTAATTCTTTACCATCTCTAAATGAGGCAGCCTATACTGCCCAGATTCTATATGTCCTCCTGTGGGTCATTTATTCCGGTCTCAGATTCAACATCATTTGTCATGTTAGCGGCATTAAACAGCCTTCCTTCAGATTTAAGTTAAAATCTATCGGAGACCGCAATCCGCTTTTGGCTTTTTTTTGGAAAAGTAAATGGCAAATTAAAGGTACTTATCGATACTCAACCATTGTTTTTTGGTTTCACATCCTCACTTTTCATCCTCAATTATATCATTAAGCATCATGCTCACTGTCTTATGAGGATGATGCATGTACTCAGATTCTATTAAATAATTTTTTTTGTTGATAATTTAATTATTAGTGGCAATGATCTACAACATTTAAAAGAACTTTATTATGAATGCAACAAAAGAATGGAAGATTGGTGGTTTCCATCTTAGAAGTTGGGACTCTAATAATGATCAATTAAGAGCTGTTATGGAAGGAGAGGGTAGAATAGTTCAACATCAGGAATCAGAAGAAAAGGTTCTTGGATATCTTTTTAATCCTCTTACAGATTAGTTAAAACTAGCAAAATTTTCAGTAAATGCTGATGCAAATACCAAAAGATTGTTGTTATCTGCCTGTTGTCCAGGTTTTTTGATCTTTTAAAATATCTTTTTTACCCGTAACTTTAAGGGGTCGGTTATTAATAATTAGGAAATTATGGCAATTAGGTCTCGATTGGGATGAAAAGGTCCCTGCTGATGTTTTTGTTTGCCTGGTCTTCACTATGTTCAGATTTAAATAAATTTTACATAATATTGAAATTGAAGGTTAGTGCGCTTTCTCACCTTCTCCCTCAAAACTCTTATTCGTGTTTTTGTGATGCTTCTCATCTTGTTGGTTTTTTGTTATTATATAGTATAGGTCAAGTAATTTTTATTTAAATATTCTCAAAAGGCCAAGGTGGCCCCTCTCAAAATCTTAGGGGCTTGCCCTCCTTTAGAGTTGTATCTGGTTCTTATTTTTCAAGTGTATCAAATCAATATTATCAGAATTTCAAAATGTACAGTTTAAAAGCATAAAGGTGTTTGTAGACGCTTAAATAGTTCTTTCATGGCTCCTGTCTGGAAGAGCAAAAAATAAAAATATTTTTGTAAATAATAGGCTCAAAGAAATTTATCAAATCAAAAATCAAGTTGAGCAGGAGTACAAAGTATCCATTTCTTATGCCTACATCAATATGCGGAGAAAACCCAGTAGATCTGAATTACCAGAGGTGTTTACAACTTTCTATTTTTCTTTGAAAATTGCCATTGATGGCTAAAGGGTCCTTCTTGGATTCTTTTAGATCAATCTCAATGGTCTATTAGTAAACTTAAATGTTTGTCTGAGGCCAATAAGGAAAAAACTTTACAATGTAACACATCTGTGGTTGTTTCTCAGTCTTTGTTACCCTTTAAAGATTACTCAAGTGTGCATAAGTTTATAAGGTAACTTAAAAAATATTCAAATTCATTAGCAGGAGTAAGGGACTGGATGAAGATTGTGATCAGAAAGCCCAACTCTATTGGTTGAAGATTATGCAGCAGCATTGTTTTTCTAAGGAAATATTATTGCTCCAAAATCCTAAAAAGGATGAAATTCCACCGCTGGTCAATCAACTTAACTTATTCATAGATGATAAAGGCCTCATCCGATCCAAAGGAAGAATTGCCAAGACACTTTTATATAATGATGATGTGATAAATCCAATCTTCTTGGCAAGGATCATCATCTCACTAAATTTGATCATAAGAGACTTTTATTCAAGATGTCAACACTTGGGTGTTCAAACCACTATCAATTTTATCAGAGCTCATGGCTTCTGGATTACCAAGGCCAGGCAGGCTGTTAAAGAATGTTTTGATCAGCTGTATATATGCAAAAAATTATAAACAGTCCTAATACCCTATTAAATATCCAAAAATGACTTAATCTTCCTCATCATAGATGTTAATTTCTGTTGCGTCCTTTTTGAGCATTACTGGGTGGACTTTACAGGGCCATCTCGTTGTAAAGATTAATGATAAGGAATTTCAAAAATGTATCTATTAATTTTCACCTGCCTTAATAATCAGAGCTATTCATGTTGATATCCTTCCAGATATGTCCACTGAATCTTTTTTTACTTTCATTCCAACGTTTCACAAATATATATGGCATACCGTCCAATTTGTACTCAGATAATGCCAGGAATTTTAAACAAGGGGGAAATATACTGTTAGAATCTTTGTCTTCAGATATGTTTTTCGAACATATGCGTATCAATAACATCAAACATTACAAGATTCCAGTCTATTCCAGTTGGGTGGGAATCAGTTTGGGGAGAGAATGATAACGAACATGTTAAGGGATGTCTCTTATAAAACTTATTAGGTAAAAGCAACTCTTAACCTACTTGTCAACTTTGTTAACAAGGTATTTCAAATATTTTTACCATGTTATCAATTCAAGACCTTAACCTATAGGTCATCAGATAATGATTTGGAAGTTATTGCTCCAAATTCCTTTTTGAAGCCTTATGGAAATTCAAACCTCATATTCATGAAGTTTCCACCCCCATATGGAAAAAACTTCCTCCCCCTCACAACAAGACTTAAGCCAATAAACTCTAAGCTGCTCAGGAAGAGTTTTGGGGAAGGATTTCAGGAATTATGGTATGAGTCTTACCTATTAAATTTGCGCCAGACGAGTAGAAATCTTTATAAGTCAGAGTGGACCAACATAATTAAGGTTGGAGATATAGTTCTGATTCACACACCCCTAACAAACCTAGACCCTTCTGGCTTTTGGGTAGAGTTCTGGAAGTCATTGTTGGTGATGACGATAAGAATCAGGAGTGTGTTATAAAAAGGGAGATGGACAAAACCTGTCACTATTCTATTTGTCATCTCTACCCATTGGAGTTTATCTATTTACCCCACTCTGTCTCCAGTGGAGAGAAATTGATGCTGAAGCAAGCAGTGATCTCTCCAATTCAGATGGTCAAAACAATGAAAATACAGATCCAAGTTGATCCCTCAAATTCAAATTCAGTTATTCAAAGTAAAATAGTGTTGAACTGCTGATTGTAGAAATGTACAAACCTTTCAACTTCAGGTATAAATTCACCTCAACTTGACTCTCAACAGAATCAAATTTCTCAGCTCAATTCAGTCAAAAAAAGACCTCTTAGACAGGCTGCTGTCAAGTGTCAAGAATTCCTTCACAGGAATTTATCTCATTTGTAAAAAACTTTAATTCTTTTAATTGCAATAGTTTTCAATTGGCATACTCTTCAGTGGGAGGATATAAAAACAATTAGTATACTTCCATATATATCTTCTATTTTGCTCATTTAGTATTTTATTTTTAGGATATAGTATTAATTATAAGGATTTTAAAAACTATTAGGTAAATACGGTTATATCAACAATATTTTTATATTAGTTTTAGCGGAACGGAATTTAAAATTTTATCTACATGTGGTATCCATTTTTTCACTTAAATTTCACTAAAAAAATCACAATGTCTTGCGACAAATTGTGGACTCACTTCTAATTCAAAAACCGTACTATTTAGTCGTGTTTGTGTTAATGTAACCAAATTTTCAAAATTCAAAAATTGTTAAAAGTTTTTTTTAATTTTTAAGGTAAAATTTCTCATTTTTCTTTTCAAATATTCACGGATCAACTAATCTCTCTATTCTCTTTACCTTCTCACCAATCAAATTTACCCTAACTAAGATTTTAAGTGATAGATTACTAAAACCAAAAGGCAAAGTTATCTAAGGACTATCGAGATCTTAATTCAAGGAGCAAAAAAATCTTTTGAAAACAACAAATTCAGGGTAAGGCTTTTAAAGTTTAGATTCACAATTGACTAATCATTTTTTAAAAACCTTAATAATATCTCAAATTGTTGAAATTAATAGCTAAAAATTTTTTTTTGGTGGGTGGATATTTTAATGGCAACCCTGGTCTCCATACAACCATTCTCAAACACAATAGCTGCGTTTCCCGCGAAGCCCGACTGCAGCCGGGCGGCACACAGCGCATATGCAATTCGTTTCCCGAGTCTCGTTTGCGCACTTCTACCAGGGTGCTTATCCAGGGGGGGGCTGAGGGGGGCTGCAGCCCCCGAAATTATCGACAGTGCAATTTTTTTCAGCAGAAAACAAACTACAAAATATATATACCGTATATATTATATATAATATATATATATTATAATATATATATATATATATATATATATATAATAATATATATATATATATAATATATATATATATATATAATAATATATAATTATATATTATTATATATAAATATATATATTTATATTATATAATATATATCAGATAATATTGAAAGCTTCTTATTCCCGAAAAAAAACGAAGCACATAGACAAGCCAACTCAGACGCTCAAAAATAAGGAAAAATGTTGAATGAAAAAGTAGGAGAAAAACCTTTGTACCAATAATTGAAACTATACGTTTATGTGGCCAGCAATGCCTTGCATTAAGGGCTCAAGTGACTCTGGACGTACTGAATTATCAACTCCAGCTTAAAATGACGGAAATTTTAGAAGAAGCCTTCTTAGGGTTTCGAGGCAAATGGAGGTGACCAGGTTTTTGAAGAACCACTTACTTCCCTTCTATCGTCCAAATATTCAATGTATACGAGTCCGGATTGATACAGAATGAAATCATACAATCTTTTAGTCAGCTTATACAAAGGAAAAAAGTGGAAGTGGAAGAAGTTAATAAAAAACAATTTTTTTTCTTTCATCATTTTAGCTAATGAAACAACGGATATTTCCCACACAGAAACAGTTCTTTTTCACTTTTTGTGGTTGGTGATGGAGGGTGATACTCCTTTTACTAAGAGAGAGAGTTTTTTTTTTTTATATTTGTTCCTGTTATGAATATCTCAGGGAAAGCATTGGCAATGTAATTTTGGAGAGAAGAGACTTCGGCTATACTTGGTTTAAAACTCGAAAATTTTAGAGGCCAAGGATATGATTGGAGCCTCTTCCATGATGAGAGCGGGAAATATT
>JABUQX010060079.1:17500-20397 GCA_015478945.1 Trachelipus rathkii | reverse complement strand
CGGTTTTCTAAACAGAAAGGGTCATAATATTATATATATATATATAAATTGGTTAGTGATATGATAGATATATTATAGTCTATATTATAATATAATATATATATATATAGATATTCTAATATATATATATATATTTATATTATAATAACTATCGAGATTATACGGTATACTAAATATATATTTAAGTATATATAGTAAATATTTATATATATATATATTAAAAATAAGGGACTACTAGCGGGACCGACCGGGGCGGGAATTTTGCGCCGGGGCCGGGCCGGGGCCGGGGCCGGGGGCCGGGGCCCGGCGGTAGCCTAAGGAAAAATTAGAAATGTAAGTCAAAAACACTGAAAGTCTTAAAACCTAGGATGAAAATTAAATATAATTTTCAGATTAATTAATTTAATTAAATTATTAACAAAAGCTAATACATTTAATTAATTTCAATTAAATAATGATTTTTGGCGACAAGAGAAATTTTTAGAAAATAATGGCATTTGTTCAGAAAAATGAAGTTGTGTAAATACTATAATATATATATATATATATATATATATATAATATATATATTATAATTATATATATACTTATATATATATATAATATAATATATATAATATATTATTATATATAATATAAATATATTATAATATATTATATATATAATATTATATATTTTTTTTATAAATATATATAAATATATATAAGATCGATAAAGTATATATAGATATATATACGTATATATATTATATATAGTATATTATATATTATATATATATACTATATACTATAATAATATATATATATATAGTGTGTATATATATATATATACTATATATTATATATTATATATATATATATATATAGTATATATATATTATATATGATATATTTAAGAACTTCCTCTGTCGGGGTTGAGTGATATATTTACTTTAGGATGAGGAAGCCCATTTGATTCTTCTGTTTTAGTATTATGCTTACTTGTCATTTTATTTTTTATTATAAATTTTAAAAAAAAATTAAAAACATTGTTAAAGACAATTTTTTTTAAGGAATTAAAATTTTAAAAAGGAAAAGCTAATTTTCGTCCGACAAGGCGAGACCTCTTTCAGCTAAGGGACTGGATTCTTTCTTGAGTCTTCATGCAGTCAAAGTTGGTGTTTTCAGTTCGGCTGTAGTTTTCTTCATTGGTTGTTGTTGAAATATTTTGATGTTTTCAGATATTTATTTTGTATAAAATCTTTCTTAACTTCACCGGGATGCTTATTGTTAGTTGTTACTATGTATAAATGCAAAAGGTATTCCATGATTTTGCGATGGTTCGTGTGATTGATATTTCTGGTCATCTTTATATTGTTGAAATTGGATAGAAGTGTGGGCCTGTGTTACGCCTTATGACTTGTTAAAGCTGCAATTTATATGCGTATCCTTTGTCAGGTCATCTGATGTTGAGTTTTTTCTTCTTTGCCAAATCTATGGGTTTCACCCGATTTATAGTATGTTTTATTTGCAATGTATTCGCAGGGGGTGATAGGTATCACAGCGTTGTGTGGATGATCTGTCCTGTGTGGAGTTTTGTGGATGTGTGAGTGTGAGTTGTTTTTGGTTTTTAGTGTGGTTGTTGTGTGTTTTATTTGCTTCGTCATGTGTAGTGTGTTGTTTAGGTGATGTTATTTTGGATGGAATGACGGCTGAATATTTTTTGGTACATATTCTGTTTCAACGCTGTTGTAGAGTATCTAGGTTTATATGGTTAATTGTTGTAGGTGTGGGTAATTTGGTAAAAAAGAGGTGTTGCGTATTTTTCGGGGGAAAGGTGCTAAAGTAACCTCTTTTTTGCTGTGTTAAATGCTTTTGTGATGAAAAACTCAGGATAGTAAAGTGTTTTGAAAGTATTGTGGATGTATTTAGTTTCTTGTGCTAGAAGAGGGGGAGGGCATATACGAAAGGCACGGAGAAATAGAAGTTATGTTGTAATGAGAGATTGACCTTCCCGTTTCATATATTAAACAGCTCATTAATCTTTTCTCATTACAACATAACTTCTTTCATTTTAATGGCAAATATTTCAAAAAAAAACTTTCGGCCTGAGTATGGAATCCCCACTGTCTCCCATACTCTCAGTAACATATATATGAAACTAACAGAATTTTATCATATTTTTACCCCACACTTTATTAAACAATAGTTTATGGATTAGATATGTAGTGACCATTTTTTGTCTCCCTCCCTCACGACACCAACCCTAATGATGTCCTAAACCATATTAACTCTATTCATCCTTCAGTTCAGTATACCATAGAAATGCCTTCCCAATAACTCTATCCCCTTCCTCGATAACTTAATCACATGGAATAACAACACTTTGCAAATTTTACTATATAGAGAAAACAACATTCGCAGCCAAGACTATGATACATGCCCTATCTAATTCATCCCCAAACACAAAAAATTGCTGTTCTGTCACTCTGATTCTCCGTGCCTGTTCGTATATGCTCTCGCCCACCTCTCTTTTCTAGCACAAGACAAAACTAAATACATCCTGGAGTACTTTCAAATCACTTTACCGTATCCTGGAAGTTTTTCATCACAAAGCAGTTTAAACAAAGCAAAAAAGAAGTTACTATTAGCACCTTTCCCCGAAAAATAGCAACACCTCTTTTTACCAATTCCTCAATTACCATTATATCCGTTAAAAAAATATTACCAAAAAATATTATCCTCATTCCATCAAATAACATCACCTTAAAAAACATTCTCAAACCCCCAAAACGAAAAGAAAATCTCCCCCAAAGCTGTATATATATCACATCCCTGCAATACTTGCAATAAAAAATATATAAGTGAAACCATAGATTTGCAAAGAAGAAAAAAATCAACATACAGATGACCTGCAC
>JABUQX010060079.1:0-5000 GCA_015478945.1 Trachelipus rathkii | reverse complement strand
ATTTCTGCGGCACCTTTCGATTTCAATCTACAATCCATGCTTATCGCATTCCTAACCCAGTTTACCACCGTCTTTGAATCGCACATTATTTCTACCTCCTTAACACCCCATTTTATACATAAATTCAGTCCTTTTAAAACCGCGTCCAGTTCTGCAACATTAATGTGACCGCAATCTGCCTTCTTCCTCAGCCAGCAAGCATCTTCTACTGTTTTCCCATCTATCTCCAAGATCGCTCCCAACGCTAAATTGCTGGCGTCGCACCATATCCTCCCCCTACTTGAGTCGCCCACGAACCAGTCTCCTTTCACAGGATCATTTGTTTCCACCTCTTTCACAACTTTGACCAACAATTCATTGCATTTTCTTCCGATATCATCACTCCATTTCTTTCCTTCCGCGATCCTTTTTAACAAGCTACAAATCACCCTTAACCATCCCGCGATTGGATAATGCCCAATCAACTTTCCACAGACTGAGAACAACTCCCTCCTTGAAATCTTCAAAATTTCATCAATTTTTGGCAAATCATTCCCCCTTCTAAATTCTATCTTTCCATTATTTCCATTGAACACTCTCATCCCAAGAACTCTTCCTCCAACAACCTCCTCCGTATCCTTTGACACCAACCCGAATTTCAAAAGATGTTTCCTAACTTCCTCCGCCTCAATTACTTCTTCATTTACCAATATATCGTCGATGTATGATTCCGTCCCCTCAAAAACTCTCCTGTCCTTTTCCCTCACTATTCTTAAGATCTTCGTCATAATCCTCGGGGCACTGCACAGACCAAATCCTAGTCTCGTCAAGCAGTACGTTTTTCCTCTAAAACTCACTAGTTGATGCTTCCAAAGACTCTTGTCGACTCTTATCTGCAAATAAGCAGCTTTCAAATCGACCAATTTTCTCCCTCCTCTTATCTTTCTCCATTTCCTTACCGACTCATCACATACTCCAACTTCATCACCGGTGTGGCACGACACGAATTTGTTCAATTCTCTATAATCTAAAACGGGCCTAACTTTGCTTTTGTTGATTTGTTCCACCGCCATTAGCGGCAATAAGCCATTCTCTTCATCACCATTCCATTCTACCAAAATCCCCTCCTTTATCCATCTCATCACCTCCTCATCGAATTTATCTTTCACCTCCTTTTTCAAATGCTTATTAAACGACCTCATTTTATTCTTCAAACATGGCTCCTTATCTTTCCATTTCCATTTTATACTCCAAAAATCACCGTTAAAATGACCAAGGAAATCTTTATCATTAATTTCACAACACTCATTATACTTCATGGCTTCTTCTTTCTCATAACATTTGTTTTTTAGCTTCAAGCTTTCAATCCCGAAACTAATGCTATTTTCTTTTATCGTCACCCCACCAAACTTCGATATAACGTCAATACCAAGGATGACATCGATGTTCCTCATCATCTTCTCTAACACCAATACTTCAAATTCAAATTCCACCTCTTCGATTTCAATAAGCACCGATCCTCTGCCGACTGTTTCCATTGCCCTCCCATCAATGCTTATAATTTTATCTCCACCTTTCGCGTTACTTCCTAATTTTTTTGAAATTAAAGACTTTGAACAGCCTGAATCTACTAGCCCGTACACCCACTCGCCATTAATCTTTACATTTATAAAAGGCAATCCGGTGAAGGCACTTCTTAAAGGAATGTTTCCAGCACAATATCCTTTACTCTTCCCTGATTCGTCCCTATTATCGAATTGCACATCCTACTTATATGGCCCCATTTTCCGCATGAGAAACATTGTGAATTATTCCACCTACAGTTTCTTCTTAGATGCCTACCACCGCAACCATAACAGGCGATTTCTTGATTGTTTTTAAAATAATCTTTTTTCTCTATCGCACTTGCTCCATAATTACATATATTTTCCGAATTGATAACCGCCTTTGCTCTACTTAATATTTCCTCAATACCACAACTTTCTATGTTTTCCTTTGCTCTTAGTTCCTTTGCTATTTTTTCAGGAAGACCGTTGACAAATAATCTCTTCAGCAATGTTTCTCCCCCAACATTAGCACTCCTAGCTAGCCTCTTGATCTCATTCATATAAACCTCAATGTTTTCACCACTCCATCTCTTAGCACACAGCTGACTGAAAGCAACAAATGGGTCTTCCCCGAATACTTTTCTTAATTTTTTCTTGATTTCCTCTGCAGACAACTTCTCTTCCTCACTAAGTTCCAAATAAACCGCCAAAGCCTCTTTCTCCAGTAACATCGGCAGCAATGATTCCTCGTTCTTTAACTTTTGGGTTTTGACCACCAGCTCGACTTTCAGAATCCACGACTCTAAATCTCCCACGCCGTCAAAAGGCTTTACAACGTCAAAAATTTTAAAGCTGCTCGAAGTCATCTTGAATTTCTCTCTTTAGCCCGGATAGCTTGTAGGAATAAATAAACAACCTTCTCGTTTGATAGTTAATTGTAGACAAAACATAAAAGAAATAAACATATAACATAAAATTAATGCGGAGCTACATAATGAATAAATACATCAATAATCCTACATGCCCCCCTGATTGCTTCATCCAAAAGATGAACAATCATACTATCTTCCGAACATCCAAAATATGTCTCGCGATCCCGTCAACTTCAATTCATTCCTAATTTTCAACCTGCCCTCACACAGTATAACAGTCTCTTCCTCTTGACAGTTAGTTCAAGTAAACTTGAACGAAGCTCGAGTGCCCCTAGTGATATATATAAATAAATAAAAATAATACAATAGATATATATATATATATATATATATATATATATATATATATATATATATATATATATATATATATATATATATATATATATAAGTATTTTTTGATTATACATTTATTGATTTTAAAACAAGAATACATTCTCCACGAATTAAACTCATAGTATCTTTCAAATTAATTTTAAATAGTTAATCCTCATCAATTTTATTGTTTATATATATATATATATATATATATATATATATATATATATATATATATATATATATATATATATATATATATATATATATTAAAACCTCCCCCTCCAGGAAGGTCTCACGACCTGTCAGTGGGACCCATCGAGAAAGGTCCTTGGGTATCACGGGCCTAACGGCTAAATCCGCTGGCTGGCCAGGCCTATCGCGGATGCCGGGAAGTTTCCCCACTAGTAGCAAAGCACGCTACCCATGTACTCATTAACGTCTGAGTGAGACGAAGCTAGAGTTAATAGAGAATAGCTCACGTTCTCTCGCTCCACCCAGTCTCGAACCTGGGCCCTCTCGCCATAAGCGAGTGCTCTACCCTCTGAGCTAGGGAGCTTTCCTATATATATATATATATATATAGTTATATATATATATATATATATATATATATATATATATATATATATATATATATATATATATATATTTTTATATATATATATATATATATATATATATATATATATATATATATATATATATATATATAATTAATTAATTTTAAATAGTTAATCCTCATCAATTTTATTGTTTGTATATATATATATATATATATATATATATATATATATATATATATATATATATATATATATATATCTATTTATAGTTCTCTCTCTATATATATATATATATATATATATATATATATATATATATATATATAGATGTTAAATATTGCATAATAATCGCAATTAGATAAGATGTTAAAGAAAGAACATATAATGAGAAGGTAAAGAATAAACTGCCTTCTCTGGGATTGAACCACCGCGTGTTGGCGCGGGAGGACAATATGCCCGGTGCTATCCAATTGAGCTATCCTCCAACCCAAAAAAAGTTGGATTCTCAAGAACATTTATAAAGCAACCAAGTTCCCGTCAAGGCATATCACCAGGTGTCCAGCCTGTCCTATCTCTCGTTCTTATATTTTAGATGTTAAATATTGCATAATAATCGCAATTAGATAAGATGTTAAAGAAAGAACATATAATGAGAAGGTAAAGAATTAACTGCCTTCTCTGGGATTGAACCACCGCATGTTGCGCGTGAGGACAATATGCCCGGTGCTATACAATTGAGCTATCCTCCAACCCAAAGTTGGATTCAAGAACATTTATAAAGCAACCGAGTTCCCGTCAAGGCGACATCACCAGGTGTCCAGCCTGTCCTATCTCTCGTTCTTTATATTTTAGATGTTAAATATTGCATAATAATCGTAATTAGATAAGATGTTAAAGAAAGAACATATAATCTAACTGCTTATATAATTGGCCTTCTTGATTGGAACCACGCGATGTTGCGCGTGAGGACAGCTGATGTCTGGTAAGGACATATTCTTACCTTAGTAAGTTGACTAAGATGATTATCTGACACAGCCAGCCGGCCCCATCTCTCGTTCTTTATATTTTAGATGTTAAATATTGCATAATAATCGCAATTAGATAAGATGTTAAAGAAAGAACATATAATGAGAAGGTAAAGAATTAACTGCCTTCTCTGGGATTATTATGCAATATTTAACATCTAAAATATAAAGAACGAGAGATAGGACAGGCTGGACACCTGGTGATGTCGCCTTGATGGGAACTCGGTTGCTTTATAACTGTTCTTGAATCCAACTTTTTGGGTTGGAGGATAGCTCAATTGTATAGCACCGAGCATATTGTCCTCACGCGCAACATGCGGTGGTTCAATCCCAGAGAAGGCAGTTAATTCTTTACCTTCTCATTATATGTTCTTTCTTTAACATCTTATCTAATTGCGATTATTATGCAATATTTAACATCTAAAATATAAAGAACGAGATAGGGCAGGCTGGACACCTGGTGATGCCGCCTTTTGACGGGAACTCGGTTGCTTTATAAATGTTCTGAATCCAACTTTTTGGGTTGAGGATAGTTTCACCTGATAGCACTGCAAGTGGCGCACGAAAACGCGAAAGGTTTCACGATAAATGCGAAAACGGTTAAACACCCAATTGAAATGAACGAAGTACAAC